>PVJS01017107.1:0-36602 GCA_004027185.1 Glis glis | reverse complement strand
TTAGTGAGGCCCTCCGCAACTTCGTGAGACCCGGTCTCAAAATAAAGTATAAAAAATAGGGCCACGGGCGTAGCGCGGAGGTAGAACGCCCCTGCGTTCAATCCCTGGTACCGCAAAAAAAAAAATTCGTTTTATTGTAGTATTGACATTCATAAAGTAAAGTGCACAGATCCTAGGCATACAGTTCCATAAATAAATATACACTCATCTGACTACCACCCAGATCACAGCACAGAACATTCCCAGTGACCCAGAAGTCATACTTGTGCCTCTTCCTAGTCCCTTCCTCCTTGTCAGAAGTAACCACTATTTTGACTTCTGTCATTGTGCTAGATTAGTTTTGCCCATTCTTGAACTTCATGTGGATAGAATCATGTAGTACATGCAATACAGTACATACAATCACTCTTTTGGGTCTGATTTTATTCATGTCTTTGAGATTCATTCATGTGTGGGTAGAACAAAAATTCATCTTTATTGTCATCTGATATCTCATTGCTTGGGTATATTGTAGTTTATCCATTCCAGTGATGGACATTTGGGTTGTTTCCTGATTTGGCTGTTATTAAGAATGTTGTAATGCTGGTGTGGTGGGTGCACACTTGGAATCCCAGTTCTTGGGAGGCTGAGACAGGAGGATTGCAGTTTCGAAGCCAGTGCACGGTAATTTAGACCCTATTTCAAGATAAAAAGGGCTGGGGGTGTAGCTCAACAATAGAACCCCCCCAGATCCAATCCCAAATATCCCCCCCACATACACATACAAAATGGGCAAAGAATTTGAATGCTATTTCTCCAAATATATGCCTAAGAAGCACAGAAGAGAAGAGTTCAACCTATTAGTCATTAGGGAAATGCAAATGAAAACCACAAGATACTACTTTACTCTCACTAGAATCGCCAACAAAAAAGATAGACAATAACAAAGTTGGTAAGAATGTAAGAATTTGGAACCCACCCATATTTCTGGCGAGAATAGTAAATGGTCTAGCCATTTGGGAAAACAGTTTTCAGGTTGTCAAAAAGTGAAACATACAAGCCAGCTATGGTTGTGCTTGCTTGTAATCCCAGTACTTGGGAGGGTGAGACAGGAGGATCACAGGTTCTGGCCAGCCTCAGCAACTAAGTGAGGCCCTCCACAACTTAGTGAGACCCTATTTCAAATAAAAAGAATAAAATAGGGCTGGGGGTGTAGCTCAGAGGTAGAATACCCCTGAGTTCCTTCCCCAGTACCACACACACACACACACACACACACACACACACACACACACACACACAAGTGAAACATAGGAATGGGGATGTAGCTCAGTGGTAAAATGTTTGCCTAGTGTGCACGAGGCTCTGGGTTTGATCCCCAGCGCTACAAACAAACCAAAAAAATAGTGAAACATAGAGATGCCATATGACCCAGCAGTTCCATTCCTGGGTATATACTCAACAGGATTGAAAACTCTGTCTACTCAATAAGTTGGACATGAATGTTCATGACAGCATTATCCATTATAGCCAAAACAACCTAAATCAGCATCAACCTAAATGTGCATTAGCTAATGATTGGATAAACAACGTGCTATATCCATGCAAGAAATATTAATTGGCCATAAAAAAGAATGAAGTTCTGATGCCTGCTACCACATGGATGAACCTTGGAAATACTATTCTAAGTGAACGATGCCAGACACAAAAGATCACAATATTATATGATTCTATTATTTGAAATGTCCAGAATAGGCAAAATCATAGATACAGAAAGGAGATTAGGGCTTGCCCAGGGCATGGGGACAAGGGGAATGGGAGTGACTGGTAACGGGTACCCAGTTTCTATTGGTGGTGATGAATCAGAAAATGGTAATGGGTCCATAACTTTGTGAATATACTAAAAAC
Source organism: Glis glis (assembly GCA_004027185.1). Lineage (NCBI taxonomy): Eukaryota > Metazoa > Chordata > Mammalia > Rodentia > Gliridae > Glis > Glis glis. Next base: position 34,715 of record PVJS01017107.1, on the reverse strand, counting down.
TTTAAAAGGATGAAATTTATTTAATGTGGGTTATGTCTCAGTTATGATAGCAATAATAAAAGAGTGATGGAATGCAAAAGTATATAAGGGAAGGGCCTACTTAAGAGAGGCTGTAGGACTACGGTGTAGTTCAGCAGTAGAACATGTGCTTAGGAAGCACCAAGGCCCTGAGTTCAATCCCCAGTACAAAAAAAAAAAAGTGGGGGTGTGCTTAACCTGTGGTATTGGCTTTTTAGGTATACTATTAACCAGTTAGCTCATATTTTTTCTTGGGTTTTCTCATATGTACTATAAATATTTCAGCTTGTCCCACATTTATATCTTCTTCTAGAGTAAATATGGTAGTTGAATATAAGAAAAATAAAAACATACCAAAGCCAGGCATTGGTGGTGCACTAGGGAGGCTAAGGCAGGAAGTTTGCAAGTTTGAATACAGCCTGGACAACTTAGTGAGACCCTGTCTCAAAATAAAAAGGGCTGGGGGTGTAGCTAAGTGGTGGAGCACTTGCCTAGTAAGCTTGAGGTCCTGGGTTCAATCCCCAGTACCACCAAAAAAAAAAAAAATCTCACAGCTAATGAGTGGCAGTGAGTCTCCAGTTCAGCCTTAAGGTTATAAGAGAAAAGAAATCCACAGTCCCTATGAGGAAATAACCTTTAGGGCCAACTGTTATTCTCAACCAACCAGGGATAGTACCACCTTTCTTTTTTTTTTTTTTTTCTTTTTGGATACTGGGAGTTGAACACGGGCATTCTACATAGACTCTGAGCCAAGCTCCCAGCCCTATTTTATTTTTTATTTAGAAACAGTGTCTCACTAAGTTGCGGAGGGCCTCACTAAGTTTCTGAGACTGGCCACAAACCTGTAATCCTCCTGTCTCAGCCTCCCAAATACTGGGATTACAAGCATGCGCCACCACACCCGGCTGATAGTACCACCTTTCTAAGAAGCATATTAGAAAGTCTAGGGAGATGAATTACAGACCACATCTGTATTCCCAGTACTTGGGAGGCTGAGACAGGAGGATCACAGGTTTGAGGCCAGCAGACATAACTTAGAAAGACTCTATTTCAAGTTAAAAAATTAAAAGGGCTGGGGTATAGCTCAGAGGTTGAATGCCCCTGAGTTCAATCCTCAGTACCACCAAAAAAAAGTTTAGAGGTATTTTTGTTGTTGTTGCTGTCATCGTCGTCATAGACCGGGCCTTGGGGAGGTGCTGTTGGCACTTATTGCTTGCAGGCCAGTGATTCTAAATGTTCTGCAGAAGCTGTGCCTGGTGGCCCACGCTTGTAATCCCAGTACTTGGGAGGCGCAGACCAGAGGATCCAGGTTCGCAGCCAGCCTCAGCTACTTAGTGAGGCCTCTGCAACTTCGTGAGACCGGTTTCAAAATAAAGTATAAAAAATAGGGCCAGGGATGTAGCTCAGAGGTAGAAAGCCCCTGGTTCAATCCCCGGTACCACCAAAAAAAAAAAAAATGTTCTGCAGGGCATTGGACAGCCTAACACCCAGGAATTGTTCTGCCCAAACATCAATAGCAACCTTATTGAGAAACACTGGAAATGGTTGACTAAGATTTTATGGGATGCCCCTTTTGAAAGAGGGGGTAGCTGAAGTCAGAGAGGTAATTGGGATGGAAAACACAGGACAAAAAGAAGTCCATAGGCACCACCTTTCCCTGCAGGCAGAGTCGAGCTGAAGAAGCAGAAGTGGTGTGACAGTGCGGTCACACTGTGGAGGGGGGGCAGTGTTACCTGACATTCCTTTTTAGTGGATCCTACTTAATACCAGAGGTAGAGTAGATCAGTAAGTCCAATCCGAAAACAGAAGAACTGGGGGGTCCAAATCCTGGTTCCTCCACTTTTAAGTTACTTAACTTCTCTGAGCATCAGTTTAGTTTCTTAGCTGTAAAATTACTCTTCAGGATGCCTTGTTTCTAAAAGCCTATTAAGACTATTTTTGCTGTCAGAAATAACTGGTATGGAGCCAGGTGTGGTGGCGCACACTTGTAATCCCAGTACTTGGGAGGCTGAGGCAGGAGGATCACAGGTTCGAGGCCAGCTTCAGCAACATAGTGAGGCCCTTTGCAACTTAATGAGACCCTGTTTCAAAATAAAAATAAAATAGGGCTGGCAGTGTATTTCGGAGATAGATTGTCCCTGGGTTAAATCCCCAGTATCACCAACAAAAAAAAAAAGAGAGAGAAAGATTATGGGTGTGGTGTCTGAAAGATGCTGTGCTTTATGTGTTCACCTTGAAAGGAATTTGAAATCTTCTTAGCCCAGGTTTGCTTGTCTCTTTTGAAAGTGTCAACTTGGTTGTATCCAAGATTTTCTACCATGAGTGTTTTTTTTTTGTTTGTTTTTTGTTTTTGGTGGTGGTGCTGGAGATTGAATCCAAGTGCATTCTGCCCCTGAGCTACACCCCCAGCCTATTTTGTGTGTGTGTGTGTGTGTGTGTGTGTGTGTGTGTGTGTGTATGTGTGTGTGGTACTGGGGATTGAACCCAGGGGAATTCTACCTCTTAGCTATACCCCCAGCCCAATTTTATTTTTTATTTTGAAACAGGGTCTCACTAGGTTGAGAGTCTCACTACTTGCTGAGGCTGTCCTCAAACCTGTGATCCTCCTGTCTCAGCCTCCCAAGTACTAGGATTACAGGCGTGCGCCACAGCTCCTGGCTCTATTTTTATATTTTAATTCAAAACAGATTCTAACTAAATTGAGGGAGGGCCTCACTAAGTTGCTGAGGCTGTCCTCAAACCTGCAATCCTCCTGTCTCAGCCTCCCAAGCACTGGGATTACAGGCCTGCGCCACCATGCCTGGCTCTACCATGAGATTTTATACAGTTCTTGAACTGGTATAGTAGGAACAGCTAAGTCATACCAACTCTTTCTTCACATAAGCCCTAGAAACTTCAGCTGAGATGAGATTGAGCTGTTGTCCTAATGTTGGAGCTAGCCATAGCACCACTAATGTAAATGTGTCATGCAAGGGAATGCTAAGCTAACTTAATAAAAGTCAACATTTTCTTACACTGTGTTATGGTAGACTATACAGTGGTCTTATCAGGAGGTGAGGCAGGTTAGCAGTTGAATTGGTAACATTTAGAGATGTAATAACTGAAGCAAAATATAACTGATTAGAAATTTTGGGTTTTTATTTTACTGGAAAAAGGAAAGAGAACAAACATTTGACACTGTGCTTCCTATTTTCCATATTTTCTTTGCCTTAAAGGGAATCAGTACTAAGAGCTTCTATAATTATTTTGGAAATAGCCTTTGAAAACGTAGTTTGCAGCCGGGCGTGGTGGCACACGCTTGTAATCCCAGTACTTGGGAGGTGGAGACTGGAGGATCCGGGTTCGTGGCCAGCCTTCGCAACCTCGTGAGACCCGGTTTCAAAATAAAGTATAAAAAATAGGGCTGGAAGCTGGGCGTGGTGGCGCACACTTGGAATCCCAGTACTTTGGGAGGCGGAGACCGGAGGATCCAGGTTCGCGACCAGCCTCTGCTCTCTCTCTCTCCCTGTCTCTCTCTCTCTCTCTTTCTTTCTCTACTTAGTGAGGCCCTCCGCAACTTCGTGAGACCCGGTTTCAAAATGAAGTATAAAAAATAGGGCCGGGGGTGTAGCTCGGAGGTAGAACGCTCCTGGGTTCAATCCCTGGCACGCAAAAAAAAAAAAAAAAAAAATAGGGCTGGGGGTCTAGCTCAGAGGTAGAACACCCCGGGGTTCAACCCCCGGTACCGCCAAAAGAAAAGAAAAGAAAACGTAGTTTGCAGCTGGGCATGGTGGCGCACGCTTGTTTCTAATACTTGGGAGGCTGAGACAGGAGGATTGCAGGTTCTCGGCCTGCCTCAGCTTCTTAGTAAAGCCCTCTGCAACTTAGTGAGACCCTGTTTCAAAATAAAGAATAAAAAATAGGGCTGAGGGTGTAGCTCGGTAGTAGAATGCCCCTGGGTTCTATCCCCAGTACCACAAAACAAACAAACAAAAAACATAGTTTGCATGTGTCTTGACTTATGATATTATAAACACTTGCATAAGAGGAATTTAAGATATACGCTCTACTTGTAGATATCAGTTGAGACACCTTCTTAACATAAGGTGAGGAGACACTGAGGATATCTAAGTTTATTTCTGCTATTAGCGGAGAATATACTTTGTCATGTTTTGGTTTAAAATGTCCTGCAAAAGGCTTTTTTTTCCGGAACTGGGATTTGAACCCAAGGGCATTTTACCTCTGAGCTACACCCCCAGCCCTATTTTTTATTCTTGGGAGGCTGAGACGGGAGGATCCCAGGGATTACAAGCGTGCACCACCATGCCCAGCTAAAAATGCTTTTGAAGGGCAAGAAAGAAGCGAATCAGTGGAATTACTATCATAAACAATATGTACATGTGAGAATAAACCAACATCATTCTCGGTACTTCATATGGGTGAGGGGAGGCGGGAGGATACTAAGAGCTGTGTGCCTGTATATTAACATCAAATTGATATTCACTGTGATGTAAGTCCCCAATGCACCGATAAAAGCATGTTAATAAAATGCTTTTGAAGAGAAAAACCACAGGAATGAAATGTGTTCCTTTCCTCTCTGCAGTATAATCCAACCAGAGTAAAATATTAGAAAAAGTAAACCTTTGAATAGCAAAAATAAGAACTTTGGAACTGATAATCAAAAATTGACAGTGAAGTTCAATTCTTAGGCATAAAATATTAAATAAGAGACATGCGATATTTATAAAGTAATGTTTTTTTTTTTTTTTGGTGGTACCGGGGATTGAACCCAGGGGCATTCATCCCCAGCCTCTGGGCTACATCCCCAGCCCTATTTTTTATTCTTTATTTGAAACCGGGTCTCACTAAGTTGCAGAGGGCCTCAATAAGTAGCTGAGGCTGGCCGTGAACCCGGATCCTCCAGTCTCAGCCTCCCAAATACTGGGGTTACAAGTGTGTGTCACCATGCCTGGCTAAAGTAATGTTTTAGTAGTATAAATTAAGACAAGATGCCGGGCGTTGTGGCGCACGCTTGTAATCCCAGTACTTTGGGAGGCGGAGACCGGAAGATCCGAGTTTCCAGCCAGCCTCAGCTCTCTCACTCTCCCCCCCCCCCACTTAGTGAGGCCCTCCGCAACTTTGTGAGACCCAGTTTCAAAATAAAGTATAAAAAATAGGGCCGGGGGTGTAGCGCGGAGGTAGAACACCCCTGGATTCAATCCCCGGTACCACAAAAAAAAATTAAGACAAGATGATGAATATTTCCATATTTTATCCCACTTTATGTCCCTTAATTCCTAGTTGATGCTGCAAACTAACTGAAACCATTCTTAGAGCTATCTATTCTACTCGGGGGACTCTAAACTGGGAAAATCATTATATACCTATTCTTACCTGCTTCGAGATTATGACCGTTAAGAAGAAAAGGTGGGTGGAGAAATTATTCATTTTCAAATTCTTCCAACCCACTATAATTAATTGGAAAGTATAAGTCTATAAAGAGTAGCAGTAATTTTATTTTATTTTCCCCAGGAAGGCAGATTATGTCAGCATATCCAGGAAATCTAAGAAGATTAGGAGTTGTTTAACTCTGACTGAACACCCTTTGTCTTTGTCTCCTTTATTTTGAAAAATTTCAGTCAACAGCAGAAATGTTATGTTTTGAAGTTGCAGACACAAACACATTTTGCTGGTTAGAGTATAAGTTGCTGTTTAAGGGAGCGCATGTGTGCGGTCTTCCTCAAAGCATAAAGCTGTGTAATTAGCACTGATGCCATCTAGACAATGGCTGGACCTTTGCAGCCCGGACTTTGTACATAGGTCCCTTCCTGTTGTTTTAATCAGCCCTGAGACTTATAAGATTTGTAGTTCAGAGAACACTATCTGTTCTGAGTAATTCCTATCTAGGAGGGCATATAAATTTTATTATTTATCTATTAAGTCATTTATTTTGTGGTACTGTGGATTGAACCCAGGGGCATTCCATCTCTGAGCTACATCCCCAGCCCTTTTTTTTTTTTTGCGGTACCAGGGATTGAACCCAGGGGCGTTCTACCTCCGCGCTACGCCCCTGGTCCTATTTTTTATGCTTTATTTTGAAACCGGGTCTCATGAAGTTGCGGAGGGCCTCACTAAGGAGAGAGAGAGAGAGACAGGGAGAGAGCTGAGGCTGGCCATGAACCCGGATCCTCCGGTCTCCGCCTCCCAAAGTACTGGGATTACAAGCGTGCGCCACCACGCCCGGCTCCCAGCCCTTTTTTATTTTTTGTTTTGAAACAGGGTCTTGCTAGGTTGCTGAGAGTCTCACTCATTGCTGAGGCTGTCCTCAAACCTGCAATCCTCATGTCTCAGCCTCCCAAGTACTAGATTACAGGTATGCACCACCACACCCAGTTTGAATTTTATTTGAGTAATAATACAGTAGTCCTTTCCAATCTTAAGATTACCTGGCTGAGAAACAGGAAAAAAAGAAAAAAACCAGTCGACTTGATTTAAAAACAACTTTTTTAAAAGGCTAGAATACAACTGATACAACTTCAAAATATATTTGGCAGTGATAAATAATGATAGTTCTCTGGGGCTCGGTTTGTAGCTCTTTGGTAGAGCACTTGCCTAGGATGCCTGAGGCCCTGAGTTTGACGGCCAGCACTGCAAAAATAAATACGCAACCAAATAAGTAGCGTTCTCTAAATCCAGTTCTCATTTATAAGTGATTTAAGGTTATCAATAACTAGCGGCTCTCGGTAGGTAGATAATGGTGATGGTCCTTCTACCTCTGTCCTCCACGCTTTTCAGGCTTTCTAGGTCCTTAAAAGAACCAACTCTTAACAGTCCATTGATCCTTCATATTTATTATTTCATTTCTGGGCATAAAACTATTGCAAAGAAATGAGTAATCCCAGTACTTTGGGAGGCGGAGACCAGAGGATCCAGGTTCACGGCCAGCAGCAGCGCGCGCGCGCTCTCTCTCTCTCTCTCTCTCTCCCTGTCTCCCTGTCTCTCTCTCTCTCTACCTAGTGAGGCCCTCTGCAACTTCGTGAGACCCGGTTTCAAAAATAAAGTATAAAAAAATAGGGCCGGGGGTGTAGCACGGAGGTAGAACGCCCCTGGGTTCAATCCCCGGTACTGCAAAAAAAAAATTTTTTTTTTTCTGAGAAATGAATTACACACATTTACTTTTCTCTCTCCCATGTCACACATCTTTTATAGTTGGAAATTCTAAAAATGGCTTTATTATAACAAGCCATACTGAAAAAGTTCAAAAGGAAAAACACACAGTGAGGTTCATTTGCAAAGGTCAAGAGAATCGGTACAGAATTTTTCTCTAGATTGTTTTTGTGTTTTTTATCACCCTTAAAAGTAAAGATTTAAGCCAGGCATGGTGGCACATGTTTGTAATCCCAGGACTTGGGAGGCTGAGACAGGAGGATCACAGGTTCACAGCCAGCTTCAGCAATTTGTGAAGCCCTCTGCAACTTAGTGAGACCCTTTTTCAAAATAAAGAATAAAAAATCGGGCTAGGGGTGGAGCTCAGAGATAGAATGTCCCTGGGTTCAATCCCCAGTACCACAAAAAAAAAAAAAGGTAAAGATTTATGCTGGGCATGGTGGCACACTCCTGTAATCCCAGTACTTGGTAGGATTGAGACAGAAGGATTGCAGGTTCGAGGACAGCCTCAGTGAGTAGCAAGACTCTCATCAACCTAGCAAGACCCTGTTTCAAAATAAAAATAAAAACAGGGCCGGGGGTGTAGCTCAGAGGTAGAATGTCCCTGGGTTCAATCCCCAGTACCACGAGAAAAAAAAAGTAGAGATTTGTTAGGAAACTATACAGAGAAGCCAGGTGTGGTGGCGCACACTAGCAACCCAGTACTTGGGAGGCTGAGACAGGAGGATCGCAGGTTCGCAGCCAGCCTCAGCTACATAGTGAGACCCTCCAAACTGAGTAAGACCCTGTTTCAAAATAAAGGATAAAAAATAGGGCTGGGGGTGGGGCTCGGAGGTAGAATGCTCCTGGCTTCAATCCCCAGTACTAAAGAGAGAGAGACAGAGAGAGAGAGGAGGGGAGGGGAGGAGGGAAGGAGGGAGGGAGGGAGGGAGGGAAGGAAGGAAGGAAGGAAGGAAGGAAGGAAGGAAGGAAACTATACAGAAGCATTCTGACCTCTTTTATTATCATCTGTGTTCTTTCTGAGGCAATGGTAAAACCTGTCTAAGAGTTACTGGTTTTTTTATTTGTTTTAAGCAATGCTGAACTTCTTGATTGGCCTACTTGCGATGATATTAACTGGTGTTTTATATGATATTTAGTTCAGAATGGATGACTACTGTCTATTAAAATTCAGTATCACGTCAAGAGTAGGGAATAGCACCTGTACATGCCACAGCTTGCTGATTTGACTGCATTTATTTGATTTGACTGCATTATTTTCCTATAAGTCTCTTAAATTTTTAGGCCTAGCCATGAGAAATTGCCCCCTTTTAGGTCAAAACTAGTAAGATATCTGCAGTTGGATGGTTTAGCCTAATAGTATGTGCGTGTGTGTGTGTGTGTGTGTGTGTGTGTGTGTCTGTCTCTGTCTGTCTGTCTGTCTGTCTGTCTACGTGGTACTGGGGATGGAACTCAGGGGCTTTCTACCTCTGAGCTACACCCCCAGCCCTGTTTTTAGTTTTTATTTTGAAATAGGGTCTCACTAAGTTGCTGAAGCTGGCTGTGAACCTGCGATCCTCCTGTCTCAGCCTCCCAAGTACTGGGATTATAAGTGTGTGCCACCATGCCGGGCTCTAATAGTTTTGAAGGATAAACAAGCCATTTCATTTCTGTGATTCGCTGTGCCATTTTTACTGTTCCCATCAAAAGTTAGCTGACTTCCTTTTCCAGCACTTATCTTGACTTTTTACTCAATCTTTTTCCTTTACTCATCAATGACAATTACAGTTTTGCTGTTACGGATGAGTTTATTGGACAGACTTCTTTGTCTCCTACTTGCCTGTGTCTCCCTAGGTGCCTTCTCCCACTCACTCTGAGCCCTTGCATTTGCCCATACATGCTGGTTACAAAATAAAGTATGAATATTGTTACTCAATAAAATATTAAACTTGAAAATTTGAAAAATAGATCATTTCTTAGTGTGGTGTAGGGAGAAATGCACTGGAGTCAGAAGACCTCACTGCCTCTTTTTTTTTTTTTTTTTTGCAGTACTAGAGATTGAACCCAGGGGCATTCTACCTCTGGGATACACCCCCAGCCCTATTTTTTATTCTTTATTTTGAAACAGGGTCTCACTAAGTTGCAGAGGGCCTCACTAAGTAGCTAAGGCTGTCTGCGAACCCGCTATCCTCCTGTCTCAGCCTCCCAAGTACTGGGATTACAAGCCTGCGCTACCACGCCCGGTTCATAGAACATGATTGTAATATTATAACATCCCCAGCTGCTAATACTGTGCCATTTCTCACCTGTTTCTATTGATTGACTGTTTACCTGATCATAAGATCACATTTTCCCTTTTTTCTTATTATATGTTGTACCATAGTGAATTTTACACTGTTGGGTGCTGTATGTTGTTGTATTCCTCTAGGTAATGTTGGACTTTGTTCTTGGAATCAGTTGGATCCTATCAGACTTTTGTTTAATATTTCTTAGGGTGATTCAAGGCCAGTTTTTAGCTTAGGGATCATTTAGTTCCACTATTACAGTGATGCTCTTCTGAGGACTCTAAAAGATGTGTTATAAGGTCTTTCCATTTTGACAGGTGAAAACATGAACTATTCTCAACTCTGAGTTCATGCCGGGAATTGTTCCGTCTACTGTTTTCTGCTGGATCTTTCCCCAGCCTGTTAGTTTTTTCTCATGTGTATGCAGATCAGTACTTTCTCAAGACTCAAGGGGACCCCTCTGCAGATCCCCAAAGTGCACACTTTGCACCTCCCTCCTGTCCTGTACACTGCCCAACAAAGTCTAGCTACCTTGGCCTCCCCAGTTCGGATTTCATCTGACAAATCTCAACTCCAGTCTCAGCTGTCCTCAACGGACAAGACTGAGTCCTTCTTCCCTGTGCAGCAGCCTGAAAACTGCACCCAGGCAGCACAAAGCAGCCTCAAGGTTCACCCTTGGTTTCCTTCTCTTGGGCAGCACAGCCCTGCACTGCCTATGGTCCAGTGTCTGAAAAGCATTATGATGTATGTGTGTATATATATCCATCCAGTCTTCTCTTGTTTACAGCAGAAAAATAAATCCAGTCCCTGGTACTCCATAATGGGAGTCTCTTCTTCTAAAAGTAGAATAAGCACATATTGCTATTTCTTCAGAGAAATTAAAGTACTTGGCTCATCAGTTCTCAACATACTTAAATTTAACTCACTTTAATGTCTTTAATTCTTTTTAAGACATATGACATAACTTAAATAATGTTCCTTGGTGTTCATGGTAATTAGGCTAATCTAAGGTTGAGTGTTTTTCTCTGATCATCTTGAAATTATGTATATATAAAGAGTATTAATTTGGGGTTATTTGTAGCCAACTTATCTAGTATAATTTCCCATGAATAATGGACATATTAGCATTCTTTCTTTTTTTTTTTGTATAGGGGATTGAACCCAGGCATATTTCCTCCGGGCTACACCCCCAGCCTTTTTTATTTTCTATTTTCAAATAGGGTCTCACTAAGTTTCTGAGGCTGGCCTCAAACCTGCGATCCTCCTTGTCTCAGCCTCTCAAATACTAGGATTACAGTCGTGTGCCACCATGCCCAGCTTTAGTGTTCTAATTCTTTTTTTTTTGCAGTACTGGGGATTGAACCCAGGGGCATTCTACCTCCGAGCTACACCCCAGCCCTATTTTTAATTCCTTATTTTGAAACAGGGTCTTACTAAGTTGCGGAGGGCCTCACTAAGTAGCTGAGGCTGGCCCTGAACCCGGATCCTCTGGTCTCAGCCTTCCAAGTACTGGGATTACAAGCGTGCGCCACAACACCCTGCTCTTAGTGTTCTAATTCTAAGGACATTTGTTAGCCATCTGTATGTCTGATTGGCTGATTAATTTGTCATATGAATTGTATCATGCTTCGATTTTTCAAATGAGGAATGTGTAGTCGGGCACAGTGGCACAGGCTTATAATCCCAGCACTTGGGAGGCTGAGACAAGAGGATTTGCAGGTTCTAGGACAGCCTCAGCTACTTAGTGAGGTCCTCAGCAACTTAGCAAAACCCTGTTTAAAAAAAAAAAAAAAACCAGAGGTCTAGACCAGACATGGTGGCACAAACTTGTAATCCCCGTACTTGGGAGGCTGAGACAGGAGGATCGCAAGTTTGCAGCCAGCCTCGGCAACTTAGTGAGACCCTCTGCAACTTAGTGAGACCCTGTTTCAAAATAAAGAATAAAAAATAGGGCTGGGGCTGGGCGTGGTGGCGCACGCTTGTAATCCCAGTACTTTGGGAGGCGGAGACCGGAGGATCCGGGTTCACGGCCAGCCTCAGCTCTCGCTCTCTCTCTCTCTCTACTTAGTGAGGCCCTTCGCAACTTCGTGAGACCTGGTTTCAAAATAAAGTATAAAAAATAGGGCCGGGAGTGTAGCGCGGAGGTAGAACACCCCTGGGTTCAATCCCCGGTACCGCAAAAAAAAAAAAAAAATAGGGCTGGGGGGTGTAGCTCAGAGGTAGAATGTCCTTGGTTTCCATCCCCAGCACCACACACAAAAAGAGGGGGCTGAGGGTGTAGCTTGGAGATAGAACTCCCACCCCCTGGGTTCAATTAAAAAAAAGAATTTTCTTAATTGCTAACATAAGTGAGAAAATTACTGCAACCTTTTCTTTTTTTTTTTTGTGGTACTGGGGATTGAATCCAGGGGCATTCTACCTCTGAGCTACATCCCAGCCCTATTTTATTTTTTATTTGAAAACAGGGTCTCACTAATTTGTGGAGGGCCTCACTAAGTAGCTGAGGCTGGCCATGAACCTGGGATCCTCCTGTCTCAGCCTCCCAAGTACCGGGATTACAAGTGTGCGCCACCACGCCCGGCTTTTAGCTGCAACCTTTTCTTAATCATGAGTATTTGTGGTTGAGAAAACCAAAAAAAAAACAGGTCTTAGCCTTTTGCAAGCTAATCTTTTGGACTTATTGAAAGCAACAATTATTCAGATATCTGTTTCATAAATTGATCAACCATAATGTCAACACTTGGCTAATTGGTTAGTTAGCAATTAGAGAAACATGTATTTTATTTTTGTATAACCTATTTGTATTTTAGGAAATATTAACAATATAAGATTAAAAATATGAGCCGGGCGTGGTGGCGCACGCTTGTAATCCCAGTACTTTGGGAGGTGGAGACCGGAGGATCTGGGTTCGTGGCCAACCTCAGCACACATGCGCGCGCGATGATCGCTCTCTCTCTCTCTTTCTCTCTTTCTCTCTCTCTCTCTCTCTCTCTGTCTGTCTCTCTCTCTCTCTCTCTCTCTCTCTCTACCTAGCAAGGCCCTCCGCAACTTCGTGAGACCCGGTTTCAAAAATAAAAAAAGCATAAAAAAATAGGGCCGGGGGTGTAGCGCGGATGTAGACCGCCCCTGCGTTCAGTCCCCGGTACTGCAAAAAATATATATATATATGATTTTACATTGTTTTATATATAGGCTATTGTTATCTAGTAGTGTTATCCAGTATAGTAATATACTGTCAAACTTTTTTTTTTTTCGTGGTACTGGGGATTGAACCCAGGGGCATTTTACCTCTGAGCTACACCCCCAGACCTATGTTATTTTTCATTTTGAAACCGGATCTCACTAAGTTGCTGAGGCTGGCCTCAAACTTGCCATCTTCCTGTCTCAGCCTCCCAAGTACTGGGATTACAGGTGTGTGCTACCTCACCTGGCACTATCACACTTAGAAGAGGAAAATTTTAAGATCTAAATGGCTTTTTACCTCTGGTCTTATGTGTAAAATATTTACAACATTGTTAATTGGAATGAATATTGGAGTCGAAAGACCTAGATTCTAATCTCGGTTGTGCCACTTACTACTGTCTGACTGTAGGCAAGTCACCTTTTTGAGTCTCCAAAGCTACAAAATGAAGATGATAATATAATCCTACCTACTATCAAGGATGTATGAAATGCAGAGTGGGGTGATAGTCATTGGGGATGCTAACGTGCCATGTAAACATTAGTCATTAAACTGTATTTTTATGTTATTATAAAACCTGTTAACAGCTAGAATGGTAGAATGCAAAGTGAGGTATATTTATTTATATTTATATTCCATACTGTTTCCTGTGTAAAAATGATCATATTGGAATGAAAGAAACAAAACCTAGGGGCTGATGAGCTTAGAATGGAGATAGAGGAGATTGATGTCTTTTTTCTTTTCCTTATTTCTTAGCATTATTTTGTTTTCTCTTCCCACAATTTTCTAGGCAAAGAGTGTGTGCAGCAGTTAGCCGAAAACACTAGGTATTTCAGGAGACGCTTGAAGGAGATGGGCTTCATCATCTATGGGAATGAAGACTCTCCGGTGGTGCCTTTGATGCTCTACATGCCAGCCAAAATTGGGTATGTTGTCGCAGGTCACAGACTGGTCCTCATTAGACTTAAGGCATCTGTAATATGAGACTAGGGCTCATCTACGTTGTTAAGGGAAATCATCTCATCCTAATTGTGTTAACCTTTATTTGTTAGATATGCCATAGTTGACATAGTGGATTTCAAATTGCAAGATGTATAAACTTATTATTCTTTCATTAAACAAACATTTGAGTTTAATGTGCTCTTCCAGGTACTCGGGTTAGATCAGTGATAAAAACACAAAAATTTCCAGGCATGGTGGCACACACTGATAATCCCAGTACATGGGAGGCTGAGGCAAGATGATTGCAAGTTCAAGGCTAGCCTGGGCAACTTAGAGAGACCCTGTCTCAAAATAAAAAATAAAATAGTGCTGGGATTGTAGCTCAGTGGTAGAGCATCCCTGAGTTCAACCCCCAGTACTCCCCACACACACACACACACAGTAAAAAAAATCTCACAAACATCTCTGTCTTTGTAGAGCTTACATTCTAGTGGGGCAAGAATCAAACATAATAAATTAGTAAATTATATAGTGTGCTAGAAGGTTTTATGTGCTATGAAAAAACATAGTGCTGGCTATATGGGGATTGAGAGGGCCCTGTGGGTGGGCAGCAGCAGTACTAAATAGGGTGTGAGAGAAAGCTTTGGTGGGAAGGGGGGATGACAGCTGAGCCAAGAGTCACAGGAGCTGAGAGAGCCAGCTACCTGGAGAAAGAAGCATCTGGAACAGCCACGTGCAGGGACATGCTCAGTCGTGGAAGAACAGCTAAGTGGTTACTGAGCTGGAGGATGGTGCCCCAGGGGAGCGGAGGACCTTGAGGTCAGAGAGGTCATAGCTGGGCATGTTATTGGATATTTACCAGGTGTGCTGATTATACCAGCCTCTTTGGTTTGTGCAAGGCATACCTAATGGAAAGCCTCACCTGGGGATAGCTTTCAGTGTATTTGAGAAGTCCAGATGTACAATGAAACCAAAGGATATTTGAAAAGCAATGAACAATAATTATATTAAACAAATATAATTACAGGCAAAATTACACTGGAGCTGTAAAATAAAGGAGTGATTTGCTTAGTATAGGTTCAGTAAAAAAAGAGACATCATAGCCGCACATGGTGGCACACGCTTGTAACCCCAGTACTTGGGAGGCCGAGGTGAGTATTGCATGTCCGCAGAGTTGTGGCCAGCCTCAGCAAATTAATGAGACTTTCTTCCTTCCTTCCTTCCGTCTGTCTGTCCGTCCGTCCATCCATCTGTCCATCCTTGTTTTTGTTGCTGGGGATTGAACTCAGGGGTATTCTACCTCTAAGCTACACCCCCAGCCCTATTTTATTTTTTATTTTGAAACAGGATCTCACTAAGTTGCTGAGGCTATCCTTGAACCTGCAATCCTCCTGTCTCAGCCTCCCAAGTACTGGGATTACAAGCATACACCACCACGCCCAGCTGAGATCCTTTTTCAAAATAAAAAACAAAATAGGGCTGGGTTATAGCTCAGAGGTGGAATGTTCAATCCCCAGTACCCTCCTCCCCACACACACACACACACACACACAAAAGAAACATCATTTTTTGTTTGGGGGGATTTTTTTGTTTGTTTTGGTGTGTGTGTGTGTGTGTGTGTGTGTTTTGTGGTGCTAGAAATTGAAACCAGGGATGCTTTACCACTGAACTACACCCTCCACCTTTTTGAGACAGAGTCTTACTAAGTTGCTTAGACTGGCCTTGAACTTGCAATCTACCTGCTTCAGCCTCCCACATAACTGGGATTACAGGCATGCACCACTGTACCCAGCTTGTTTTGTTTTTTGAGACATAGTCTTGCTATGTTGCCCAGGCTCATCTCAAACTCTTGGGCTCAGCCAAGTGTGGTGGCGCACGCTTGTAATCCTAGTACTTGGGAGGCGAGACCGGAGGATCCTTGTTCGCAGCCAGCCTCAGCTACTTAGCGAGGCCCTCCGCAACTTAGTGAGACCCTGTTTCGAAATAAAAAATAAAAGCCGGGTGTGGTGGTACACACTTGTAATCCCAGTACTTGTGAGGCTGAGACCGGAGGACCTGGGTTTGCGGCCAGCCTCAGCTACTTAGTGAGGCCCTCCACAACTTAGTGAGACCCTGTTTCAAAATAAAGAAGAAAAAATAGGGCTGGGGGTGCAGCTCAGAGGTAGAGTGCCCCTGGGTTCAATCCCCAGTACCGCAAAAAAAAAAAAAAGAAATAAAGAAGAAAAAATAGGACTGGGGGTGTAGCTCGGAGGTAGAATGCCCCTGGGTTCAATTCCCAGTACTGAAAAAAAAAACCCTCTTGGGCTTAACTGATCCTCCTGCCCCAGCTT
Source organism: Glis glis (assembly GCA_004027185.1). NCBI lineage: Eukaryota > Metazoa > Chordata > Mammalia > Rodentia > Gliridae > Glis > Glis glis. The sequence continues at coordinate 18,834 of PVJS01017107.1, read as the reverse complement.
CCCAGGTGCTAAAGGCATATCTTTTTGAATGGGTGAGTTTTGATCTAGATCTTCAGTATAAAATTGGATAAGGATCATTGCCCAGGTTTGATTGAACTCATTAAGGGAGCAAATATTTTTTTCATCTCCGAATCCCTAGTGTCCACCACTGGGGACACAACCAAAAACACTGAGAGGGCACTCAGTACATTTTTATTACAGTAGATGCAGTAGAGAAAATTAAGTCAGGGAGCCTGGAAGTATGGTGATCCCAAAGATAGAAATTGGGAAGAGGTGAGGGGGAAAGAGGAGCTCAGTTTCCAGCACAAAGTCTTAGGGCAGCTGGCATTGTGACCTGCAGAAGAGGCAGTGGGGGTGGGGGAGGTCCTTCATTCTTCTTTCAATGAAACTGTCACAGATGAGGAGTTGTCTTCTGCGGATCTGGAGGACCCCATCTAGAACCCTTTCTTTAGAGAGGACTATGGCTAATCTGTCTATGCAGTGACTGTCACCATAATTAACTAAAATGTAGAGAGGGTGGAGAATTGAAGTGAAGTAGGAGACGGGGAGCACGAGCCACAGTACAGGGCTCTCAGGCTTGTCCTGACACACAGGAGGGGCACAGCAGGAAATTCCTGGTACTAGAGAGTGGAAAAGGCTGAAAAGACAGGCATTGGGATATTGCCAGATGTGCAGGATTATTTTTTTCTCAAACAAATGCTGTAAACAAATTAAGGGAAAAGTAAAAAAAAAAAAAAACTAAGGTAGGTCAACAAGAAGAAAAGACACAGAACAGCATAATTTAATAAACAACATTAAATGAACATTGGAATTTGTTATTTAGTCAAGATTCAGATGTGGTGTAAGGCCACAAGACAACTGGCTTGGGAGAAGGGGTTGTTTAATAAGAAATGTGTAGCCTGGGCAATCAACTGAAGCCAGGGGACCACCTGGCCTGACAAACGCCAAAGGCAGCTCTGCACTCCAGGGACAGCCTTACCCCTCGTCAGCCAGGGAAGGGCCTGCCTGGAGGGCGATGCCAGCCAGCCACTCTGCCAAGCAGAAAGATGTCATGTTACAGCAAGTTCTCCCTGTCCTCATAGTCTTTAAAACCTTGTGTGTGTGTGTGTGTGTGTGTGTGTGTGTATGTCTATGTGTGGTACTGGGGATTGAACCCAAGGGCATTCTACCTCTGAGCTACACCCCAGCTTTATTTCATTTTTATTTTTTATTTATTTATTTTTGCGGTACTAGAGATTGAACCCAGAGGCATTCTACCTCTGAGCTACCCCAGCCCTATTTTATTTTTTATTTGGAAATGGTCTCACTAAGTTGCTGAGGCGGGTTTTGAACTTGTGATTCTTCTCTCTCAGTCTTCCAAGTACTGGGATTACAGGCATGCACCACCACACCTGGTCTCAGAGACACTTTTTTTTGTGGTACTGGGTATTGAACCTAGGGGCATTCTACCTCCGAGCTACACCGCCAGCCCTATTTTTTATTCTTTATTTTGAAACAGGGTCTAACTAAGTTGTGGAGAGCCTCACTAAGTAGTTGATGCTGGCCACAAACCTGTGATCCTCCTGTCTCAGCTCCCAAGTACTCGGATTACAAGCGTGCGCCACCACACCTGGCTCAGAGACACTTTTTTAAAAAGCTGTAATTACAAATCTCTCTGGGCAAACCCTATGAAAATTGGTGTCTGCCATTACAGTCTTTCACGCTTTTGAAGGAAACCATATGGGAGAAGACCATATGTGCATTGTCAGTTTTAACTTTAGAACAAGCTAGGGGAAATGCCTATTAGAAGGCCCCAACACCTGCATTGAAATTGTCTGGTCCCCAACCAGAGTGTCTAAATTGTTTGGGACAGCAAAACCTTTGCTTTATTACTCTTCCTGGTTTCTCCCTTGCAGCGCCTTTGGACGAGAGATGCTGAAGAGGAACATTGGTGTAGTTGTGGTGGGATTTCCTGCCACCCCGATTATCGAGTCCAGAGCCAGGTTTTGCCTATCAGCAGCTCATACCAAAGAAATACTTGATACAGTAAGTAGACACTTTCATCTTGGTATAAATATGCCTTATACTAAAAGGCCCTGTATATCAAATGAAATTAATCATCTGTTAGCTGGGCGTGGTGGCGCACGCTTGTAATCCCAGTACTTTGGGAGGCAGAGACTGGAGGATCCGGGTTCGCAGCCAGCCTCAGCTCGCTCCCTCTCTCTCTCTCTCTCTCTCTCTCTCTCTCTCTCTCTCTACTTAGTGAGGCCCTCCGCAACTTCGTGAGACCCGGTTTCAAAATAAAGTATAAAAAAATAGGGCCGGGGGTGTAACGTGGAGGTAGAACGCCCCTGGGTTCAATCCCCGGCACCGCAAAAAAAAAAGAAATTAATCATCTGTTGATCCTGATGTTCTTTGAGCACCCAAGATATTTACTGGTAAAGCAGAGTGGTAGTGCACAATGCTACTTAAAACTGCTGTTTACAAATAATCTGTAGCCTCACCCACCATACCCAGTGTCATCAGAGCTCTGGAGAACTTTCCAGCTTCGCCTTGTACCACACTCTCCCTCATTATGGACTCATCAGCTGTGAAGTTCTCTCTGCTCCAGCTATTTCTGTGCCAAGCTTTCTGGTATATTGTTATGTCTATAGAATTTTCTCTCTTCAGCCTTCTCTCCTCCTTGACTGGCTGACTGCTACTCTATACATCTCTACTTAAAGGAAATTTGCTCAGGTATACTCCCAAACCCTCTTGCTGGGTTTCCTCTTGGAATCCTAAGATCCCCCTTAGTAGATTCTTCACACCTATAAGTATTTAATGGCCATCTTTTCCATTAGATAGTGTGTGTGTGTGAGCCGGGCGTGGTGGCGCACGCTTGTAATCCCAGTACTTTGGGAGGCGGAGACCGGAGGATCCGGGTTCGCGGCCAGCCTCAGCTCGCTCTCTCTCTCTCTCTCTCCCCGTCTCTCTCTCTCTACTTAGTGAGGCCCTCCGCAACTTTGTGAGACCCAGTTTCAAAATAAAGTATAAAAAATAGGCCGGGGGTGTAGCACGGAGGTAGAACGCCCCTGGGTTCAATCCCCGATACTGCAAAAAAAAAAAAAAAGATAGTGTGTGTGTGTGTGTGTGTGTGTGTGTGGTGTGTGTGTGTGTGTTTCTCTTGCATTTCTCAGCACACACCAACATGAGCACAGTAGGACCAGGCAGCATCCCTGGCCTCTGGGGAGAGGATCTTGGCCTCATGGTGTGAGAGGGGAGAGAGACGTGGTTCCTGTCTCCTCCCCTCACTGGGGCCTGAGGGGACCCATGAGCAGGAGGAACCACCTTGGTGACACGTTTACTTCCATCCATTCTAATAAGTGGTAGATTGACCTGGTCCCAGCCATTGCAGGGGGAAGGTGTAAACGGTAATGGAAGGTACAGTTTAGGCCACGAGAACGGACAGATGACACATCAGAAGCCTGTAAACATGAGGGCAGCACCTGGGATTCTGAGCTGCCTAGTCCCTGGCTTAGCAGGAAGGGTGGAGGAGATGGACGGTGCTTGTTATTTGGCACTGATGATGTCCACGTCTGCAAATTCAGGCTTGGGCACGCGCTGCCTGCGAGGAAGCCATCTACATCAGGCTGGCTTGCCGGCTCTTTGCAGTTGCCCCAGTCACAGAACCTTCACAGATGGTGTGGGTGCTCTGAGCCTCTCTGAGCACCAGAGACATTGGACTTAGGCCATCCCTGGAGCTCTCATGGACTTCCTGGGCCTGTTGTTCTGCGGTCTGGCCGTTACACAGGCTCTCGGGCTGGGACAGCCTGCTCCAGGGCTAAAGTAGGATTTTTTTTGACCCTCTTTAGTGCTGGGGCTCAAACCCAGGGCCTCATGCATGCTAGGCAAGCACTCTACCACCAAGCCACATCCTAACCCTCCAGTAGATAGAAATTGAAGGCTAGTAACTGATTCTCATCCAGTATCCCCAGCACCTTTCACAGTGCCAAGCATGTAGAGGGGGCTAAGAGTTATTATTGAATTTAATGATTTCTGATCTCTTAATTTATTCTTATCTCTTGATATTCCCTTAATAATGCTGTTGTTTCACATATAAGATTTCAGACTTACTTAATCAAGTTTTGCTTAAAATGCACAAGACCCTAAGTTTGATCTCTAATCTCCCCCAAAAAGGTATGTTTTCTAGGAGTTTATAAAGCTTTAGTTTATAAAGCTGCAAAAAAAATTAGTTGTTAACAATGTCTATTAATTTGTTGGAGATCTACTAGTCTTAAAATAATTTTTATGAGCTGGGCGTGGTGGCGCACGCTTGTAATCCTAGTACTTGGGAGGCTGAGACAGGAGGATCGCAGGTTCAAGGACAGCCTCAGCAATTTAGTGAGGCTCTCAGCAACCTAGTGAGACCCTGTTTCCAAATAGGAAATAAAATTGGTCTGGGGTGTAGCTCGGAGGTAGAATGCCTCTGGGTTCAATTCCCAATACCACAAAAAATAATAATAATAATTTTTATGAATTCCCTTTTTTAAAGTTCATTATAAGTCAGGCATGGTAGCACACACTTGTAATCCCAGTACTTGGGAGGCTGAGACAGGAGGATTGCAGGTTCTTGGCCAGCCTCAGCAACATGAGGCCCTCTGCAACTTAGACCCTGTTTCCAAATAAAAAAATAATGAAATAGGGCTGGGTGCCCCGGGTTCAGTCCCCACTACCACCAAAAAAAAAAAAAAAAAAAGGCATAAAGTACTTTTTTGTTTGTGTGGTACTGGGGATGGAACTCAGAGGCATTCGACCTCCAGGCTACACCCCAGCCCTATTTTATTTTTTGTTTAGAAACAGGATCTCACTAGGTTGATGAGCGTCTCACAACTTGCTGAGGCTGTCCTCGAACCTGCGATTCTTCTGTCTCAGCCTCCCAAGTACTGGGATTACAGAAAATTTAATTGACAATAGAATTCAGAAGATTAAAATACCTGGGGCTAAGGATGTAGCTCAGTGGTAGGACGCTCACCTAGCATGCTCAAGGCCCTGGGTCCATTCCTAGCTGGGAAAAATACCTAAGAATAAATTTAACTAAGGAAGTTTTCCCCCTTGTAAACTGGTTAAACTTATACTTATAGGCCAGGCACAGTGATACATGCCTGTAGTCCCAGCTACTGGGGAGAATGAGGCAGGAGGATCACTTGAGCCCAGGAGTTCCAGGCCAGCCTGTGCAACATAGTGAGACCCTGTCTCAAAAAGTAAATAAATAAAAATTTACACTTAATATATTGTACATTTAGACTTACTGAAAACAAAAAAAAATCGCTGAGGACTTAAATAAATGAGAAAACAGCTCATGTTCATGGATTAGAAGATTTAATATTGTTCAGTTGTCAGTAGTCATCTGCAGGTCCAATGCAATCCATATCAAAATTCAAGTGACACGCCGGGCATGGTGGCGCACGCTTGTAATCCCAGTACTTTGGGAGGCGGAGACCGGAGGATCCGGGTTCGCCGCCAGCCTCAGCTCTCTCGCTCTCTCTCCCTCTCTCTGTCTCTCTCTCTCTCTCTCTACTTAGTGAGGCCCTCCGCAACTTCGTGAGACCCGGTTTCAAAATAAAGTATAAAAAATAGGGCCGGGGGCGTAGCGCGGAGGTAACGCCCCTGCGTTCACTCCCCGGTACCGCCAAAAAAAAAAAAAAAAATTCAAGTGACCTTGTTTGCAGAAATGCAAACCTGATCCTTAAATGAATACAGAACTGGAAGGGACCCAAATAGCCAAAAGAGTACTGAAAAGGAAAATCAAAATTGGAAGACCCATAATTCTCAATTTCAAAATTTACTACAAGCCAGGTATGTAGCACAGGCTTGTAATCCCAGTACTTGGGAGGCTGAGACAGGAGGATCACAAGTTCAAGACCAGCCTCAGCAGTAGTAAGACTCTCATCAACCTAGTGAGATCCTATCTCAAAATAAAAATAAAATAGGGCTAGGGGTGTAGCTCAGAGGTAGACTGCCCCGGGTTCCATCCCCAGTACCAACAGCAACAACAACAACAACAAAAAAGCCAGGCGTGGTGGCAAAACAAACTTACTACAGCCTATTCCCAGTACTTGGGAGGCTGAGACAGGAGGATTGCAGGTTTGAGAATAGCCTCAGCAACTTAGCGAGGTCCTGTTTCCAAATAAAAAACAAAAAGAGCCAGGAGTGGTGGCACACACTTGTAATCCCAGTACTTGGGAGGCTGAGACTGGAGGATCTAGGTTCACAGCCAGCCTCAGCTACTTAGTGAGGCCCTCCGCAACTTAGTGAGACTGTGTTTCAAAATAAAGAATAAAAAATTGGGCTAGGGGTGCAGCTCAGAGGTAGAATGCCCCTGGGTTCCATCCCCAGTACCGCAAAAAAAAGTGCCCCTGGGTTCAGTTCCCAGTACCCAAAAAAAAAAGTTAGTTTTGTGGAATGTGAATTATATCTCAAGCTATTATTTTGGAAAACAGAAAGAGCCAAGGACTTTGGCAGGGAAACTGTCTGAGAATATTTCCTTACTCAACCCTTAATTTTCCTAGGAACCCATCTTACCCTGTGATTCAGAGGTTCAGTATAGACTATTTTTAATTAATGGTGACATATGTTTTGCTTTATTGTTCCTAATCTAATCAATAACCCCACATAGGAGCCAGCAGTTTCTATTACAGTTTTAGCCTTTATGTAAATAAAACTTACTTCTAGAGCCAGGCTTGGTGGCATGCACTTGTAGTCCAGGTACTGGTGAGGCTGAGGCAGGAGGATCACTTGAACCTAGGAGTTAAAGGCGAGCAGGGCAATAGCAAGTCTAAAAATAATAATAATTTGTGTGTGTGTGCGTGTGTTACCGTGGATTGAACCAGGGGCATTCTACCTCTGAGCTACACCCCAGACTTTTTTTTTTTAAACAGGATTTCACTAGGTTGATGAGAGTCTCACTACTTGCTGAGGCTGTCCTTGAACCTGTGGTCCTCCTGTCTCAGCCTTCCAAGTACTGAGATTACATGTGTGTGCCACCACTCCTGGCTAATAATTCTTACTTAAATGAAGTGTTTGGTATGGGATCGTCAGAAGAAATCTTTTAATCTAGATCCCCTTGGGCTACTATGGATTTGCTTTGGTTTGTTTTCTATTTCTAGTCAGTTTCTTTTTACATTGATGAAAAAACATTAGGTTCTTCTGAAGTCAGAGTTCATAAATGGCCTTTCCTTTGTGATATTAGAAGGTCATGTGGATTTTTGTTTTTAGTTAATAAATCCTATGTCAGAGGTCAGGGGAATACGTGGTTAATGGTTTCTCCCAGCTGAAATTCAGACTTAAATTGTTTCCATATGGAGTTTTCAATTAAATCTCTTCTCAGAGGTACCACCGTTCTAATAGCATATTGAAGTCCAGCTCTTCTTTGCTTTTTATAATTTTCACATAAGAAATACTATTGGTGGCGTTTTTCTCTCTCCAAACACTGATTTTTTTTAAATTAAACTTGAGACCAGGTGTTGTGGCACACACTTGTAATCCCAGTACTTAGGAGGCTGACATGGGAGGATCACAGGTTGGAAGCCAGCCTTCGCAACTTAGCGAGGCTCTCAACAACCTAGTGAGACCCTGTTTCCAAATAAGAAATAAAATCGGGCTGGCAGTATAACTTGGAGGTAGAATGCCTCTGGGAGTGCCGGGTGTGGTGGTATACGCCTATAAATCCCAGTACTTGGGAGGCTGAGACATGAGGATCACAGGTTCGGGACAGCCTCAGCAAATAGCGAGAGTCTCATCAACCTAGCAAGACTGTGTTTCCAAATAAGAAATAAAAGCGGGCTGGGGGTGTAGCTAGAAGGTAGAATGCCTCTGGGTTCAATCCCCAGTACAAAAAAAAAAATTAAGCCAGGCGTGGTGGCGCATGCTTGTAATCCCAATACTTGGGAGGCGTAGACCGGTGGATCCGGGTTCATGACCACCCTCAGCTAATTAGTGAGGCCCTCCACAACTTAGTGAGACCTGGTTTCAGAATAAAAGGATAAAAATAGGGCTGGGGGTGTAGCTCGGAGGTAGAATGCCCCTGGGTTCAATCCCCGGTACCGCAAAAAAAAAAAAAAATTAAGCTTGAGAACAGGTGAATGTGTCTTTATACTGATAATCAACTCTGAAATATAAAGTGTACATTTTCATACAAAATTATAGCTATAAGATTGAACAGGATTCTGCAGTGTCACGGAGTTTAAGGAGTCACATTCAGGCAACGGGTTCTCTTTCCTACCAAGCATGTCCTACTTTGATGAATTATACCCTTTATCTTGCATACCTGGCTATTCATAACCCATTATTCATGGTCAGCCTGAGACCTTGTTCAAAAGCAGCTCTTTCCACAGCCGTATGTGGTCCCATCTGAGTAAATGCACTGGCTACACCAACAGATAACCTTGTCACGATTGTCTGTAGCCCCAGAAAGCATCAAGCGTGCCTGCATCCTGCTGGCCCTGGCTGACCTCTGCTTTGTCTGGTACGTTTTAGGCTTTAAAGGAGATAGACGAAGTTGGGGACCTGCTGCAACTGAAGTATTCCCGTCATCGGTTGGTGCCCCTACTGGACAGGCCCTTTGACGAGACGACGTATGAGGAGACAGAAGACTGAGCCTTTCTGGTGCTCCCTAGAGGAACTCTCCCTCACCCAGGACATTGTGGCCTTTGTGAGCCAGTTCCAGGAACCCCACTTCTGTGGCCATCTCACGTGAAAGACATTTCCTCAGCTACTGAGGGTGGCCACCTCCACTCCACATGGCATTTTGTAAATAGTAAAAAAAACTGCTTCACATCCTTCCTTGGCTAAATCCCACCTTTAGAAGAGAGGTGACTCACTTTGTCCATTAAAAACGTTTTGTTCTATAACCATTCTACTTGTGAAGTCACGCTGACCCTAGCCTGTGGCGTTGTCCTCTCCAGCCACCGCGCTCACAGGCTGGGGCCCAGCAAGAGCTGCTGCTGGCCCTGGCTCCCCAGCCTCAAGACTCGCGGCCTCCTCCCCAGGGAGCAAGTGCCTTCCACTCCCCTCCAGTCTGAGGCTGCCCACCTTGGAACCCTTGTTCAACCAGTCAAAGAGTCAACCAAAGTATCCTCCCTTTAGTCTCGTTTAGCCTTTTAAGAAGAGTAGTCGCCGGGTGTGGTGCCACACACTTGTAATCCCAGTGCTTGGGAGGCTGAGATAGGAGGATCGCAGGTTTGCGGCCAGCCTCAGCATCTTAGTGAGGTCCTCCGCAACTTAGTGAGACCCTGTTTCAAAATAAAAAATAAAATAGGGCTGGGAGTGTAGCCTAGAGGTAGAATGCCCCTGGGTTCAATCCTCAGTACCGCAAAAAAAAAAGAAGAGTAGTCACTGCTAACAGTGCTGACTCACTGTGTAACTCCCTGGTCAGGGGCCTCCCAAGGCGTTGGTCTTAGTCCATTTTATGTTCTGGTCACCAGATGATTTTTTCCTTAACTATCAAATATTTCTTCATGTGATCACAGTCTGAGGGTATGTCCAAATTCTAAGTTCTTCCTAGTTCTAACCCTAATACCTTTCACCTCCTATTTTAGAACACTCATCATTTTAGAAGCACCCACATCCCACCCTGGTCAGCCCTCTGGGGAAGAGGACTCACATCTGGCCATTTGCCATTCTGTGTATAAAGCTGCTCTGAGCGTGATGGGCATTCCTAGTCAGGGAGGGGCCGGGCAGTGTGGAAAAAATCAATTACTTGCACGATGTCTGTGGTGGAATTTCTTCCTCCTTTCTGATTTCAAAATTATGACAGCCTCTGGCTGAGTCCGGGTCCTGATTAGGATTTAAACTGATAAAGGAGAATGTTGGTCAATCCTCTGCACAGAAATCATTTATCATGTTCCTATTTCAGGATTAAAGTTATTAATTTAGCCCTTCTAAAAGCTGACCCATTTAAATATTACCCTTCTGAATGCTAGTTCTTTTTATTCTTGATGTCCTAAGACAGTTTTAACCTGGCATCTGGGATTAGGTTTTCCTTGTGCTTCCATTATATATTTTTTCTGAGAGATTCTGATCACATATCTCTTTCCTAAGCTGGACTCTCCTCGACTCTATTTTCATACTATAACCAGGTAAGGGAACTTCTTTCAGAGAGCTTTATACTGCTTGACCAAAGAACATATCTAAAAATCACCATTTTAAATTTTTTTTCTTTTGACCAAAGCTTGAGCAAGAGAACTTTGGGCTTTATTGTGTCCAAGATCGGCTTGTCTTTCGTAGCTGCCAAGTATTATAGGAGAAGGACTGGGAACAGAATGAAAACAGTGTGGGGAGGTGGTTTTCCACATCTCCGTTTTTGGATTGCTCCTTTCATTGGTAAAGACCCCCAACCCCAATTCTCCTGGGCATCTTCTCACTGGCTGCAGTGTGTTTATGCAGATGCATGTAGAGGAGGAGGTATCAGAAGTAATGTTGTTGTTTGTGAAGTTTTGTTTTGATGTCCTCACTCAGCATCTGAGAGCTTTAAGCCCTTGAGATATTCCAAAGTTTTTTATCACTTTTTTAAAGAACAGAAAAGGGCAAATAAGAGAACCAAGGAGAGATGCAGGAACTAGATTTAGCATGTACGAGTTAAAGTAAAAGAAAGACGGTGGTAACTAAATAACTAGTCCCGTAAAATCGAATAAGTTGCTAACCATTCCTGCATATCTAACTCCCTACTGTAGGATCCCACTAGAATACCAGATAACTTTTGCACTGCAGTTACTACTTTATAATGGTATGCAATATGTCAGGTTTGTGAAAGTCGCAAACTTTAAGCAATGAACATACCTGCTAGTCTTTTTATTTTGGCCTGCATGAAGTCACTGCAAATTAAACTGTCAGGATGGGCATTTAAAATTATATATATTATATATACATATATATCACTTTGGTGCATAATTATTTCAGGATACATGTAATTAATTTACGAGTTTATTTTGAAGAGACAAAACTCTTGTGATCTATCCAGGACTTCTGACTTTCTAGAGGATAAAATGTTATATATACATTATACATAGCTGGTTGTCTCTTCTTGAAACTTAATATAACTCCATTCAGATCATAAGTATCATAATTTATCCACATTCCTGGGGAAATACAAACATATAAATACAGTCATTGAGAGTGAGTACAAATCTGGGACATACAAATGTTGTTTAGTGAACAGATTAACAGCCTGATTCAAGAATCTAATGGGATTCAAGCCAAGCGCAATGGTGCACACCTGAAATCCCAGCTACTCAGAAGACCGAGGCTGGAGGATCGCAATTCCAGGCCAACCTGGGCAACTCAGCAAGACCCTGTCTCAAAATTTAAAAAAGGGCTGGGGATGTAGCTCAGTGGCAGAGCGCCCCTGAGTTCAATCCCCCGTACCACAAAAAATAAAAAGGAATCTGATGGGATTCAAACAGGTTTCAGTTAACCAATGCTACCCAAACTGATAATCTGAGTCAGTTGAGAGGTGTGACTAATCCTTATCACTTTTTCTCACTTTTCTTTTTTTTTTTGCATTGCCTTTATTCATTTCAGGTTTATAAGACCTCTTTTAGCAGATCACATTAGAAACCAAGAAGTGTATATAGCTCAGAAACATCAAAATCATACACAGCCGGGCGTGGTAGCACTTACTTGTAATCCCAGTACTTGGGAGGCTGAGACAGGAGGATCAGGGTTCGTGGCCAGCCTCAGCTACTTGGTGAGGCCCTCCGCAACTTAATGAGACCCTGTTTCAAAATAAAGAATAAAAAATAGGGCTGGGGGTGTAACTCGGAAGTAGAATGCCCCTGGGTTCAATCCCCAGTTCTGAAAAAAAAAAATCACAAAGACTAGCTCAAGTGGCAGTGGCAGTTTCTGCTCCCATCTTCATTTTAAGAGCTTTAAGCAGGATAAGGACTTTGGAGCATTTTTTAACTCTTTGCTTTAGATTTTTTTTTAATCCCTTAAAAAAATCTATTCTCCAGTACCCTCAAGTACTGTTTATTTGAAGAATCCAGCAATCATGGTCCCTTAAACTCTCATGATAGGGTGAGGATTTTAAATGATCAAAACAAGCTTCTTGCGCAGGTAGTCATAGGTGAACAGAAGCAGCCTACACAAATACTAAGGGCTCTGTGTTTGCCCACACCCTTTCAGAGGCCAAGGAATTGAACATTCTCCCAGTGATTTTGTCTCTATAATCCCTCCCTCCTTCATTTGGCCTTTCGTACTATGTCTTGATTTTTGATTGTTGATTTTTTTTTTTATTCCAGCTCCAGAGAAACTGATGTATATGGTGGTGTTGGGCTCTGGGGTCAGTATCTCAGACACCCTGGTTTTCCTTGTACACTTAGCTTTACATTTCAGGAGGAGGCAGGGAATTTTACTTCTCTCTACTTGATTAAGAGATCCTTATGACTGGTACAGCCTGGCTGACCTCTCTAGTGTATAATACATTTTGCTTGCTACCTATTAGTGAAAAGAGGAGGAAGAATGGCTTACTTGGAGAGATTTGCTGACTTCTCAGGGAGGGAAACCTCTTTGTTTTCCTCTTTCCCAGATCTGCGAGGATCTCTGGTCCAGTGATGCTGGGTTGGAAAGCAATGTAGAACCGCTGACCACACCTAGGCAGGGAAGAAAGAGAATCTGGCTAATTCTTATTTTGTAAGAATTTGTAGCCTTGTGGCAAAACCACCTAGAAAAGACTACCTACAGTTGTTTTCTTTTGTGAAGGACTGCTGTGACCCTCTCCTGGTGTTCTAGGTAAATCACCGTGGGCTTAATTTCTGTTTGCTTCAACTGTGTGGTTAGAAAAAGAGGCAGAATAATGGTTTTCCTTTTCTAATTATATTCACAAAGATCAAGAACTGGTGGGCAAGCCGGGTGTGGTGACACACGCTTGTAATCCCAGTACTTGGGAGGCTGAGATAGGAGGATCGCAGGTTCATGGCCAGCCTAAACAACACATGTGGCGAGACACTGTTCCTCAGAGTTAAAATGCCCATGGGTTCAATCCCTAGTACCACAACACACACAAAATTGGTGAGCATTTCACACAGGTAAAGTCAGTCAGAAGGGGTGTTTGGGGTGGGTATGAAAATCCAGGATTCTTTTTGGATGCTTAGCCAAGAATCTATCAAGATTTTTTTTTTTTTTTTTTAGCCCCAGAACCTATAGATGTTCTGCTGCCTGCTAACATGGAAGCTCAGTGCCCAGCAGGCATCTTAATCCATTAAGCCAGTTAATCAGAATACCTTCCATGCGGAGAAAAGCATGTCCCTTCCTTTCCTCCACTTTATTCACATGAAATGTGTGCTCAGGCTCCTAGCCAGTGCCACGTGTCCAGCTAGATGGCCGAATCAGAGGGCTGGCTTCCCCCGCACTGAAGCAGTGATAGAACTAGCCAATGATCCCTTGGTATACAAGCTGCTGCTGTTCATTTCCAGTGACTTCCCTTTTCCAAGCAGCTTTTTGCTGTTGATTGAGTCTTTTCTAGGGAGGAGATAAAGGGCTGGCTCAAGCCCTGATGAAAAGACTGGTCTCCTCTAGTCTTCTGGTTGGAAGTGTCCCTTTCACAGCCCACCCTTGGGAGTAACTTGGTGGGGGAGCTGTGGACAGGTTTTGTTTACTACATAACACATGATAAATGGCCTTAAACTGTTATTCTTTCTGGTATGACGAGTTATAATAAACTGACCCTAAAGAATACAGTGGCTCTTGCGCTGCGGTTACTGTGTTCTTAATGAAGCAATACCCAAAGCTCTGTTCTTCTGGGCAGTTGTGGAGGTGGAAGGAAACAAGGGCCGTACCCTGACACCGCGCTTTCTCAGTGTCTGCTTCATTACCATCCGCATGGAGAGTTGAACCCGTCCATGCACAGGGAGACTTAAACCAACTCACTTTGCTTTTTCCAACATAATTCCCATGTTTCTTGTGCAAAGCTTGGTTGCTTGGCCTAGGCCTTCCAAGAGAGTGGGGGACGCACCACTGACGAGGGTGGAGTGGTGACTTCACCCTTAACGTTACCTCAGCTGGGATTATGAAAGGCTTCCCTGCTGGTTCTTTACAGGACACTGGAAATCACCCTGTCCGTTCAGCCGACATGCCCACACAATCTCGATGATCCCTCTCGTGTAAAGGCAGCTGACAGAGGGGGAAGAGAGAGAAGAGAGCAATGCTTATGGGGAGAGCTGAGATCTTATTTTGTTGGTCCATATTTTTCCACTGACCAAGTTACTTGTAAACTGGAATTTGAAGGTGTGCGGTGATAACCCTTCCGTTGCTGTAATGTTCATGTAACCTGGGAAAGAGAGAAGGGGAAGTGTAAATAATTTTTTTTTAAATTTTAGTAATGTGTTAAAATGTTACTGTTCCATACCCTGCCTTTTTGCCAGATGATGATTTTTTACTTTCTATTGAATGACTGTGAAGCTAAAAATAGTGGGTTGTAGTAGGTGTATCAATTTTGAGAGTGCATGTTAAAAACTAAAGGGGAACTACTTGATGATTTAAGAATCATCCCATGCAAATCTATTGTTTTGCGCTAATAAAATATTCATAAAGATTTATCTGCCTTTCTTCATTCATCTGATAAGTATTGAGTGTTCTCTCTGTGCCAGCAGGCCCCCTGAGCATCACCAGCAATAGCAGTGAACAAAGAGATGTGCTTCCTACTTTGTAGTAAACAAGTAAGCACAGGAGCAGACGAAACATTTTACAAACTGCTGAGGGCTATTGAGAAGTAGAGTGTAATGAAAGATTATACCCGATTTCTGGTTTAGACAAGGGTAGCAAAGTAAACTTGTCTGTGGAAGTGGAGGATGTGAAAGTTTCAATAAAGAAAGGAAGAGGGCTGGTGTGGAGGTACATGTCCGTAATCCCAGTACTTGGGAGGCTAAAATAGGATCACAGGTTTGTGACCAGCCTCAGTAACTCATCAAGGCCCCCAGCGACTTAGTGAGACCCTATTTCAAAATAAAAAATGAAATAGGACGGGTGTAGCTCAGAGATAGAATGCCGCTAGGATCGATCCTCAGTACGTACACACACACACACACACACCCCACTCCACACACACCAAAATGGCTAAAATAAAAATAATTGCATTAAATGTGGATAAAAATTAAAGGTGTGAGCCGGACGTGGTGGTGCACATTTGTAATCCCAGTACTTGGGAGGCTAAGACAGGGGGATCACAGGTTTGTGGCCAGCCTCAGCTACTTGTGAGGCCTCAGCAACTTAGTGAGACCCTGTTTCAAAATAAGGAATAAGAAACCAGGCTGGGGGTGGAGCTCAGAGGTAGCATGCCCCTGGGTTCAATCCCCAGTACCACACACACAAAAAAAATGTGGAGCAACTGGGGCTCACATAGATTGCTGGTGCATACAGCCACTTGAAAAAAACAATTCTGAACCAGCATGGTGGCACATGCCTATAATCCCAGTACTTGGGAGGCTGAGACAGGAGGATCACAGGTTCAAGGTCAGCCTCAGCAACTGTTTCCAAATTTAAAAAAAAAAAGGCTGGGGTACAGCTCAGAGGTAGAATGCCCCTGGGTTCAATCCTCAGTACCACAAACAAAAAAAAAAAAATGAATGAAGGTAAAATTGGTTTCTTGCACACGGGAGAGGTAAGTGTTGAACTTCTATAGGACAGGACAGAGTTCACATTTCTATTGACAATACTTATTTTGCTTTGCTATTGAATACCTACAACTTAAGAGCAACAGCCCAAGGCAATGAAAGACAAGAATCGGATAACCCGGATGGATGTAGACAATGTGCGGTTTTTCACTGATGCACAATGTTATTTCTTACAGCACACAGAAGGAAATTAGAGTAATGGGGAGGCTCAGGGGGCTTTGTTGTTGTCGTTTTGTGATACTGGGGATTGAACCTAGGGGTGTTCTATCTCTGAGCTACACCTCAGCCCTGAGTTGCTGAAGGCCTTCCTAAATTGCTAAGGCTGGCTTCAAACCTATGATCCTCCTGTCTCAGCCTCCCAAGTATTGGGATTACAGATATTCACCACTGCACCCAGCTAATGGGAAGCTCTTCATCACAAATGTAGTGGTGGTCTCATGAATGTATACATCTGTCAGAATTCCCTAAACAGTACAATTAAAATGGATATGTTTAAGCCGGGCGTGGTGGCTCACGCTTGTAATCCCAGTACTTGGGAGGCTGAGACCGGAGGATCTGGGTTCACAGCCAGCCTCGGCTACTTAGTGAGGCTCTCCACAATTTAGCGAGACCCTGTTTCAAAATAAAGACCAAAAAATAGGGTTGGGGGTGTAACTCGGAGGTGGAATGCTCCTGGGTTCAATCCCTGGTACTGCCAAAAATAAATAAATAAAATAAAATGGGTATGTTTTACTATATGTAAGATATACCTCATTGAAAATGATTAAAAAGAGAAAATATGCTGGGTGTGGTGTCCCAACACTTCGGAGACTGAAACAGGAGAATTGCAGGTTTGAGACCAACTGCAGTAATTGAGCAACACCCTGTTTCCAAATAAAAAATAAAAAGGGCTGGGGTGTAGCTCAGAGGTAGAACATCCCTGGGTTCAATCCCCAGTACCAAAAAAAAAAAGGGGGACCAGTTTCAGGGGCAGGGATAAGAACAAGAGTGGGCCCAGCAGGATCCATTAAGCTATTGTGTGTGTGTGGAGGGGTGTATTGTTGACATGGAAAAAGGTATTCATGAATGAATGATTATCTTCAAAGTCTCAGTTTAACCTGGTGGGCAGTGTCAAAGTGTGGTGAAAAGACAATTTTAGGCCTGGATGTGAAAGTATCTTTAACAGAAGAAAAAAAATAATAATCAAGGTGGCAGGGAATGGTGGCGTGTGCCTGTAATCCCATTACTCCGGAGGCTGAGACAGGAGGATTGCAGGTTTGAAGCCAACCTCAGCAATTTGGTGAGATTTTCAGCAAACTACTGAGACTCTGTTTCACAATAAAAACTAAGCCGGGTGTGGTGGCACATGCTTGTAAATCCCAGTACTTGAGAGGCTGAGACAGGAGAATTGTGGGTTCACAGCCAGCCTCAGCTACATAGTGAGGCCTTCTGCAACTTAGTGAGACCCTGTTTCAAAATAAAGAATAAAAAAAATAGGGCTGGGGGTGTAGTTCGGAGGTATAATGTCCTTGGGTTCAATCCCCAGTACTGCAAATAAAATAAAATAAAATAAAATAAAATAAAATAAAAAGGGCTGGGGGGTGTAGCTCAGGTGTAGAATGCTCCTGGGTTCAATCCCCAGTAACACAAAACAAAAAGTGGGGCATTGTGGCACATGCCTCTAAATCCCAGTACTTGGGAGGCTGAAACAGGAGAATCGCAGGTTAGAGGACAAACTCAGCAAGTAGATAGACTGTCATCAACCTAGTGAGACTCTGTTTCAAAATAAAAATTAAAAAAAAATTGGGTTGGGGGTATAGCTCAGAGGTAGAACGCCCCTGGGTTCAATCTCCAGTGCCACACACACACACGCACACACATGCACAAAGGTGGTCTTGTACTTAGTCTAGTAAACCCATTATGGTGTAGCAAGTGCTCAAAAGCTAGGTTTCTTTTAGCTAACATTCGAGTGTTTACCATGTACCAGGCATCTCATTAGGTTGAACTATTCAAAATTGCCAATATTCAACCATTTTGGTCAAAACATGGCAATTTCATGTAATTCACTGGGTGTGATGGCGTAAGCCTGTAATCCCAGTAGTTGGGATGCTGAGACAGGAGGAGCGCAGGTCCGAGGCAGCGTGCAGTAATTTGCTGAAGTCACTGTGAACTCCTCCCATGGATTCTCATTTACTCACTCTTCAGCTAAGCAACACTCCCCTTCCCCACACCCTTACAGATGACAAAAGCACAGAAAAGTCAAATAACTTGCCCAATGAGATCACCTGTTAGTGAATAGCAGAAGCATTCAAGCCCAGGTGGCTGACCTTGGACCCCGCTGTCATCGCTGCGATGCACCAATCCAAACTCTAGAGTTCGCGGTAGCGTCAGAAAACTGCACAGTCCCCTAAGAGTTTTACTCTGGCTCAACCAGGCCCCACAACTCTGCACCAATGGCTGGACTTCCTGGCCATCCTGTCCACCAGCTCCGGGGATCCTGGAGCCCTGAGTCCCCTCGGGGCTCCCTTATTCAGCCCTGGGCGGGCAGCTCCCTGCTGCCTGCTCCCCACCAGCCCCACCAGGGCCACTAGGATTGTCACTGCCCCTCGGGCGTGCTCTTTGAAGGTCCATTCCAACCACTCAGAGATAGGCCATTACACGGACGGCGTGGTCTGCCCTGAGCATCCCACACGCAGTATCTCCCAGGATGGAGAGGCCAGTCCACTGTCCCAGGACAGTGTCCCAGGACAGAGCTGGGGACACCCCGCGGAAGGCCAGGGCCACGTGACCACTCCCCTCCGCTCCCCTCAAGTCTCCCGGCTATCCTCTGGGGCGTGAGCCTCACGTCCGCCTCTCAGCTTTCCCCCGGGTTTTTGTGCGCTGAGAGCCCCGAGGGAATCGGGTGCAGGGACGGCAGGTGCTGCGTCTCCGCCGCGCAGCGGAGGTGGCGACCCTCGCAGGAGTCACCTCGGGGCGTCCCCGCAAACCTCGCCGCACAAATCCACATGCGCCCGAAGCCTCCGCCGCCGCCTGGGGCCCGCGGGTCGGGTCGGCGTCAGGGCGACGTCGGGGAGACGGGAGGTGGCGCCGACCCTCCGCGCCGCGCAGGGAGCCGCCGGGCGGCCGCTTCCCGGGCAGGGTGCGCTCGTGCCGCGACGGCGACGGCCAGGGCCCGCGGCGGGAGGCGGCGCTCGAAGGCCGGGCGGGCGCTCAGCCGGGCGGGCGGGCGGGC
>PVJS01017106.1:0-36598 GCA_004027185.1 Glis glis | reverse complement strand
CCCGGTACCGCAAAAAAAAAAAAAAAAACCAGTGAGATATTATGAAACTTCAAGGTAGCAAATTAAAAAAAAAATAACTTAAGCTGGGCATAGTTGTGCATGCTTGTAATTCCAGTACTTGGGAGGCTGAGACAGAAAGATCACAGGTTCAAGGACAGCCTCTTCAACTTAGTGAGACTCTCAGCAATGTAGCAAGGCCCTGTTTCAAAAAGAAAAAAATAAGAAAGGGCCAAGGGTGTAGTTCAGAGGTAGAATGTTCCTAGTTTCAATCCCCAGTACCACAAACACAGACACACAAAAAAACTTAAAAATATTTATAAAAACCTGTCTCTAGGCTTACAATAATACTAAAAACCAGTACTGATATGTCAAACTCAAAGTTTATAGTTCTGGAGCTGAAATGCCCTCGATGTCTGAATCATGTTGTTAAAAGTGAAGAAAAGAATCTGATCCCACAGTCTCTGTCCATGCCAGAAATAGAACATATTATTTTAACTGTCAAATAAGGCTAAAGATCTCAGTAGGCAGAGAAAATAAATGCAAGCCTTTACACAGACCAATATACTTGGCCCTTTGAGCTATTGTTTTTCTTATATAAGCAGATATACAAGATAAGGGCAAACACCTTTTCTTCTTTTTTTAATTATAATGGTACTTTAATAGTCACAAGATTTGACACTTCAAAACAAAAACACCACTAATAAATAACCCATGGAATGCTCAAAGTCACAACAGACTTAACGTTCAGCTGAGAATCACTTCAACAGAGTAAGACTCTAAAGATATGAGGGAAACAAATACTTGCTGGAAGATGCCATGTAGCTCTCTTACGGCATGGGTTCTAACGCCCTGGTGTTCTGTGGTTGGGGTTATCATCATAAAACTAGTTCTAGCACAATTGTGCTTCAGGCTAAATTTTCAATAGTTGGGAGAGTTTACATAAGATGTTCAGAAATGCTGACTCCACCCCACAGGAAAAGGTTAAAACCTGAAGACTTCCTCCTAGAATTTCTAGTAGCCAATTACATTCTTGAAAACAGCAAAAGTGAAATTTAATAGGTGCTGCCATTCACATCTGATAGACTAGGTTTACTTTATGACAGGCAAGTCAGTGCTCCTAGATTTGGGGGAGTATAGGCGGCAGAATATATTCAACTAGAATATGGGGGAAAGGCAAACACCTTTTCAAGCTTGAGCCAAGTGGTGGTGGTGGTGAGGGTGGGAAGACAAAAGAGATGGCCACTGAGCCATCAATTAAGCTTTTCTGCCTTGGCCAAACACTGGAGTCACTAAGAGGTGCTGTCAAAACTCCCAAAGCCAAAGCCTGTATAGGACAGGGCATGAGTGGTTTATATTTTTAAGTTAAGTCACGGTGCAGGGAGGTAAAACAAACAAACAAACAAAGAAACAAATAAGCAAACAAACCACAACAACAACAAAAAAAGCCCCATAGTACCAAGATACTGCTATTCTTCATATAATTTTCAGGACCCTGAATTCTCCTTTAGAAAGCAGTGAAACCTCTGAGATGAAAATCATGATAAACAGCTGAGAGATAAAAGACCTTGTGCAGCAGCTTATGAGGGAAAGTGCTACTGAAATACTTTGATCTTTTATTCTTCAATAAAATAGCCAAATTGATGAATGAAGGCAAATGCATTTGAACCTCTGCAGTTTTATCAGGATGTTAGTGGCCTACAGAAGATTAGGCCAAAAATCAGTTCAAATTAGCTCTGTTGAGTGGATCTCAAACTGGCTGGCTGCTAACAACAAAGAAACCCTCTCGGGCTCTAACAAAGGCTGGATGGAGAGTTATAAGTGACAGAAATAGAAGGTCACTCTTGAGTTTGGTTTCATTTAACATCATTAACTATCTTTAGGGGAAAAGCCATCAATTTCCATTTACTGAGAACACCACAGGACTACACTGTCAAGCTGCAGTGGGAAGGAACACACGGAAGGATTTGCTTCCAGCCTCTCCTGTGCCAGGCAGAATCACTCAATCTTTAAAGCACAAAGGAGGTTCGGTCTCAGCCTATGTGAATGTGTCCAGGCGTCCCAAAGAAGGATCCACAAGGAAACAGAAAACTAATCGTGAACCCTCCAGCTGCGGGGGCCTGCCTTCCAGAGTGAAGGATTGCTGAGAACATGCGCTCTGAGGGTAGACTGGAGTTGAATTCGCAGTTTCCACTGTGTGATCCTGGGTGAATTAACCCCACCCAGCCTCGGGTTCCCAGACATAAGGGGCCCACCACCAGAGATAGGGTACAACGGGGGACACAAAGAGGATCTGACCAGGGAGGGATCTGCGGCATGTTCAGGGGTGTGGGCATTAGCAGGGGACAGTGGGGAACCACTAACGTCTTTGGAGCATTTTGGAATTGAGAAGACTTCCTCTGCCTATAGCCACAGGGTGGTACACAGAGCTGGACACTGGCATAGTGCTAGCAGGGAGACCAGTTTCTGAAGATGATACAATCCTACTAAGGTGCTGGAAATGGAGATGGGGAGGAAAGAATTTTCAAGGGGAATCTAGGAAACTTATAAACTGATTGGAAGAAGAGATGAGGGGGAATGTTATTCTGATTCTTTACCTAGTGACCATATAGTAGATTTTTTTTACAAAATGTTTGGTAATAGGAAAAGACCAGGTTACTATTCATGTTTTTTAAGAAAGCAAGTTTAGAGGCAAGAGGACTAAGCCAGCATGAAAGTGTCAAATGCTTATCTCAGTCTACAGATCCCTAATTAGAAAAATGTTCTGGAGATGATATTAAAAAATGAGTACAGGGACGTTTACACCTCAGGTGAATTAGAAACACAGTAGAGATGGCAGAGTAATGCCAAACCAGAAGATGAATTCAGCATTTTGTTCATCTAGCACTCTATGTCTGGAAAAAAATGTTCTCTTCTTATCAAAAGAAATGTCTTCAGACACACTCTTTCTGTGAAAATCTTTGTGTTTTTCTTTTATCACATAGCCTAGCTATCTGAAATTAGATGAGAAGCAAGACCCAGAAAGTAAATTAGCATGAGGCTCACATTTACTGTAACTAACCATTTAGCATTTTTGACCACACACATTTTCCATTTAATTTGCACAAGAAGCAAAAAAGGCAGATCATCAATATATGTTGTGCACAGCAAAGTGTTGGTCATCTAGATTCTAAATTTCTTGTGGCATTCTGACTGGCCCTTGATAAGATTAATTTATAAATAAAAAAAGAATGACTTATTTGTCCTTAATGTACTGTTTGCTAAAACTTCCAGGAAAACAGTGACTTTTGACTATCTGGTCTTTTCTCCTTCTCCAGCCATGACCACATCTCTTGGTTTCACAATAACCCCAGAAAGTCCAGTATTCTGTAGCTCCATGGCCAACCGGTATTTAAGTTTAAAATCTACCAGTGCATAACAGCTGCTAGGATACCTATTCTCTACAAAAAAACCTGTTACTGTGATTTGAAATGTGAATGTAATATGTTATGTCTTTGTTCACCAGCCTTCCCTGAGCTGTTCTGCAATCGCTTCCAATTACCTGAACCATTTCTACAACAATCAGCCTCTATTTTTAAATGTTAGAACCACTTGGCTCTCGCCTCAGGAAAGCTTTAGTAAGAGTGTTGCTTTGAATTGACTTTAATTTTGTCTATGTGGTCAAGTTGCCACACAAACTGAAAGCCAAGTAGTACATACGGGCTTCAAGATTCCCACATCCTTTGAGTCTTAGTCAAAGATACACAGGTGGAAGAATGAGCGACGCTCAAGAAAAAGGAAATGTCCAGGCACCATCAGAAAATGTTACCAAATGTTACAGACGCAAATGGGGACCCAGACATTGATCCCCAAAGAAAACAACAGTAACAAAATTACAGAGTAGGTTCTTAAACTATATTATTACTTGTTGCTGGTGACAGCATAGCAAAATATTACATTCTTCCCACAGCTTTCCACTTACCAACTTAAATGTCAATGTTTTTAAAGCTTTGGGATCATCTACGATCTTCTGTAAGTTAGCAGCCACTGTAAAATACAAATGGGGAGGAAAAGCACCCAGATTATTTTCAATAACTCTGGATTTTCACATCGGTGATTCAGAGAAATTGACTAACGATGCAATAAATGGCAAAGTCATTTCTTTCACAGAGATTACAAAGTCCATATAAATGACCAAATTACTCTCATACAGATATTTATCATTTCAGCAATCTTGTATCTGTGTGCATCTGAATTAATCACTGTAAGTCAACCCTGTATTTCATAAGACAAAATTCGAAATTACTTTCTAATGGAAAGTAGACATGATAGCAGCCCCCAGAGCCTCAAACATTTGGTTTTCCTAAACACTCATTACTAAGAAATTTATTAGCCAGGAGAGGGCAGTAGAAAACAAAGAGGAGAGGTATTGCAAAAAAATTTTCTGGGGAAATAACAGGTCAGCACATTCGAACTCTTGGCCTATAAATTCTCTCAATTCTCTGCACCTATTTTTATCAAAGCACCAAAATACAGTGGGTAACCTCTACAACTCAGGCGTGTGTTATAATGCTCTCAGAGCGCAGCGATCTGTCAAGCCGGTGAAGTGCCACCTTGAACAATACTCAAGTCAGCCGAACAGGGTCAAGCAGCAGAGGCTGTCAGCTTGGGGCTCAGGACTGAAGATCTATCTGTTTTCAGCACCAGCTGGATTCATGAGAGACCTGTCCTGTTCTCTACAGTGTCAGGATATATCTTATACGTTAGTAGATTCACTTTTCCCAGTTACTCCTCTGACTTAGGGTACTATTTATGAGCAGAATTACCAAAAGATAATGATGATGGAAATTTAAAACTTTGCTCTTTCCATATTCAAACCTTGAAGATAAACTGCTGAGAGTCAAGTAAGGGCTACTGGTTAGGAAGAAGTCACTAATGAAAAAAAAATAGGGGAGGAGGTCCTGCTTGTCATTTTTACTTGTCATGAGAAAAATAATCTGTGGCTTCCTCAGTTGGGTGTCTGAAAAGGTAGCTGATTTTTTTAAGATAAGAAATTTTAGGAGAAAATAATACTCAGAAATATTTTGAGAACAGTGTGTCGAATAGAAAGTTTGTAAGTAGAGAGTAGAAGGGAATCTGTGCAGATTTTACTTTTCTCTGAGTTTGACAGAAAACAACCTAGATGCAAGGATTTTCTACAGATTAGTTTATTTCATTTAATCCATCAGCTGCAGAGGAAGAAAGAAATGAAAATTATATGTTCAATATGGCCTATTTCTCTTTATAAACCATAATTACAAGCACCATTTTGTCTTCATTTGTTGCCCTCTTAATACTTCTGTGCTGAGCAATCTGCAAGGTTTCCTTTTTACCAACGCCCCCTCCGAGCTCGTCTTTTTCTCTTTGTTCTTTTGCCCACATGAGCGATCGGGTATATCCTGGGCTGCCAACCCCAGAAGGTTATCAGCACTAAGCTTCTTTTGGCCTTTCAGCAGTTTCTTGAACATCTTCTCAATACTAAAATTATCCAGTAATTCATGTAAGAAACACTGGCTTTTCACAAAGTGGCAAGCTCTGCTGTGAAATTCCATCCACCAAAGCCAGTATTGATTATGTCAGGGCATTCTGACTATATGCAAATTGCGGCCAGTGGACACACTACCCATTTTCTTACAACATAAAAGTATTCTAACTGCTTCTCTGATTTGGGTTGATTTTGTCAGTGGCCGTAAAGTCTTCATAGGAATTTCAGTCCTTTCATTACAGTCTCTCGGTTAATGTGGATGATTTACTAACTTGTTCTGGGTCATCTATTTCCAGTCTGCTCTCTGATGTTCAGCCAAAAGCAGAACTGCATCTCACACTAATTCAAGACCCTCTCTCCTGTGCACCCGCATGTGGACCAGGGCTGATTCCCAGGGAATCGGCTAAGTAGTTCTGCAGACGGGAAGGCAAGGCGGAGCTGCTGGCATCTTAAACAATCATCCTGGGACCTATGCTCCCCAATTGTGAGTCCCACACCTCTGGGACATTAGAAATTCAAATTCCGTCTTCAGCTCTGAGCAAAAATAGCAAAACTGGCCACTTACCTGATTACTTATCCCAGCTGCTAGGCTTATTTTCAATTTAGTTGATTCTAATTTGTCGTAAAGTGCTATAAAACACCTTCATTTAACTGACATCACATAAAATTCAGGGTGATGCTAATTTCTCTTCCAGTAGCAATGCTCATTAAAAAGATGGGTGTCACTGTTTTCTCCCTTCTCCTGACTGTGCACCTGGCTTTCAAAAATAAAAATTCTTCTTACCTGGAACATGAGCTGAGAAGGAAGAGCCGCTGGGACTTTAGGGCCTCCGGTGCATGCGTGGAGAACAGTGCACCGGGTGCATCTAGGGACTCTAGTTCCAAAACCTATGGGGCTTCTGACACCTGCTTACTCAGTAGCCACCAACCCATTTCAAATCACTCCCAGCTTTCCCAAATAAATCTCATTCCCCTGGTTTCTGGACCAGACTCTGTTATCATCTTTGAGCTTGTCTCTCTCCTTTTCCCCAGGCCATTGACTCTGGGCCCAAATGACAGAGAGGACCATGTCCTCTATCATCTGGGAAAACATGGACATAATAATATATACACTGGGACCCCAGGGACTGCAGCCCTTCAGCCCATTTGCTATTTTCTTTTCCTTGTATCACACTGTAGGCTTAAATACCTGTCAGGGCTAGAAGTTTCTATTTGATTTTTTTTTAGTAACATGTGGCCTAAGGTATGGTAAGTATTGTGCTTTATGAAACTAATATTATTAACATCCACATGGAAAAGACTAGGCTGATGCTCAATGCATCCCCGGATCTAAACAGGGGAGGAAATAAGATTGTTGGAGGTAATCTATCAGAGGCCAGGCAGCCCAGCAAGGTTTCTTTAGAAAACTAAGTCAGGCATTCTCCAGACACAGTTTTCTCTACAAATTCCTTGTACTACTCAAATTTTCCACATTCTGACAGTGACAAAAGTTATTTAATGACTATTTGCAGTCTGTGATTGTATTCTAAGTAATTAGTCGAAAGACACACATTTTTGTCCCCAGATACCAGCTTATATCACAACAATCTCATGGAGCTGGCCTGCTGGCAGTGAGTTAACTCATTTAATCAGACCAAGTCCCAAACACAAGCTCTTGGGAAAAGAGGACTAATGAGCAACGAGTCTGAGGTACTAGGAATAGTAAGAAGTTCTAAGATCAGACAAAAGCATGGTCTTGGGACACCTGACAAAGTAATGACTTCAAAATACTGTTTTATCCAAAGAGACCTCTGAACACTGGCCCTGAGCATTGTGTTGATGCAGGAAGGAGCATGACATGACAAAGGAAGACAGAGACAACCCAAACTCTAAGCGTGGAGAAAAGGGGATGAGATGAGTGTGGGCTTCTCACAGGTACTACTATAACGCTACTGCAGAAACATGGCTAGTTACCTTTCAGCTTGGGACAAAGTAAGAGACCAGCTTCATCATTCTCCAGAAATCTCCAGGCTCTTATTTTCATGAGATGCACTGAAGTGTGTACCCCTCCGTGTGTAAGAGTCTGGATTCTTGAGCCAGAGGACCTGGGTTCCAATCCTCCTTCCTGCTGGGAGCCGCACAGCCTCCCTGAACTGGGGCAGGTTTGCTTTGCTTCTGTGTGCTTGAGTGCACCTATGAGATGTGGTTTTTAATGGCACCTACCAGACAAGGTTGTTTGGGGAATTAAATGGGTTAATACACATAATGTGTGTAGATTGGTGCTTCGTGTGTTGCAAGTGATTAATAAGCACGTGCTGATGGCCCTGGACAACTGCGTTCTTTGCCTAAGCCTCAGTTCCTCCCAGCCCTCTCTCATACTCGTTAGCTCCTTGGAGAATCCTGGTCATGAATTAGGATGTGCTGTCTCCTTAGGTAAGACTGTTTCAACCTCTGAATGAAGTCCACATTTTTATCATGGTCTGGACTCCACCTCCCTCCCCAGCATTTCCTCTGCCATAATTCCTCTCCCCTGGGTCTCTGCCACTGCTCTTAAATGTGTGCTGAAGTAATCCTAATCCGTACTGATTGGGTTTCCCCATTAGATTCAAACCTTTTGAGAACCCAGAATAAGTCTTATTCTTTGTTAAAAAAAAAAGTGTATTTCTGAGCTAGGCACAGTGGTGCATGCCTGTAATCCCAGTACTTGGGAGGCTGAGACAGAAGGGTCACGGGTTTGAGGCCAGCCTCAGCAACTTAGCAAAATTCTGTTTCAAAATGAAAAATAAAAAGGGCTGGGGGTGTACCTCGGAGGTAGAACTCTCCTGGGTTCGATCCCCAGTACCAAAAAAAAAAGATATATTTGTGAAATATATCTATATACATAGAAAACGATGAACTTTCACTATTCAAGAGAGACCACTGTCATCTCTCCTCTAGGCTCATACAATAGCCTGTTGTCTCTTCACCTGCACCCTTGCTCCTCACCAGCCCCCACCCCACATTCAGGTGAGCCTTCCAACATGTAGTCACACTGTGCTACTTTTCTATTCAAAACCCTCTGACAGCTTTCCAGCACAGAGTAAACATCATGATCTTGAGCTGGGCGCATAGCTCAGTGGCACAGCGCTTGCCTAGTATGCAAGGCCCTGGGTTCCATCCCCAGAACTGGAAAAAAAAAAAGCCATGGTCTCTACGGTGGCTTCTCAACCCACCTGACCAGGCCTCCTGCTCCATCTCTGACCTCATCCCTCACCATTCGCTCCTCCTAGCTCCTGCTCCAGCCACAGTAGCCTCTGTACCGACCCGTGAGCATTCAAAGCAGACTCCACCTAGAACCCCTGAACCTGCCACTCTCTCTGCCAGAAGAGCTCCTCTTCCTTGGCTGCCGTCCTCCCTTCTGGTCTCTGCTCAAGTGTCCCTGACTATCCTACTAACACCCAACACTGCCTCACTCTCTGTTTCTTACCCAGAATTTTTCTTTCTTATAGCACTTATCACCACCTGACATGCTAGATATTTATGAATTGGGATGTGGCTCTTCACCTAACCCCACATGCCCAGAACATAAGGTCTAAAGAGTAAAGGAAACTTATCTGTCTTGTTCATTGCTATGTCCCTGGTGCCTCACAGAGAGTGAGCATAACTTTGTGTTGAATACATGAACAGATGAATCTTTGAGACACTAGCATCCAGCTATAGTTGGTAAATATCAGGCCCTCTTCCCAGAAGCATGCACACAAAAGTTTGCATGCAATTTTAGAGTACCAACACTCTAAAAACCCCAGGTTAAGATCTTCTGATAGAAGACTTATTCATATTTTAGAAGAATTTCTACAAATGTGTCTCTTAAGCAATAATTCCGTTTGTTTTTCCAAAGTAAATAAACTAACTCTTGGCTTATTTCAACTAAATATTAGGAATCATATACTAAGCAACCATGATTATAAAAATCCTCCATTTTTCATTCAGTTTTTTCCCCCAAAGATGAGATTCTAGGTCATACTCTACCACTGAGACTAGCAGAGGTGGAAGCCCAAATGAAAGAGATCTATAGAGGATAGAAGAGAATAAAAATGATGAGTATAAGTATACCCTGAAGATGAGATGCTCAGTGGAGAATATAATTCATATCACTAATTTCCCCACTTATAATTTCCCTCCAAAGGAAAGAGACTAACAAATCTTGAAAGAAGTATTCCCAGGTAGCTCCAAGCAGTTCAAGGGATGGACTGTAGTGGATACTGTGGTGTGCTACCTAGACCTTTTCTTCAGGAATGAGGTAACTGTCCTCCCATCTTCTGGGGTTACTGGTGGCTGATAACTCTCAGCTTAGTTCCTCTTTGGGAATTCCCCCTTGGTCACAGAGACTGGCCCAGGTCAGACCCTCATCTCCAAAGCAGTGTGCACTCAGTGACTGGTCATGAGAGTAGAAAGACCTTATTGCCTCAAGGCTGGACAGCTCTCAGGGTAATCTCAGCATGAAAGTTCTCTTTGCTGAGAGAGGCCTTTACTGTGGCTGCAACACAATTTAATTCCTCCATCTGTCAAATTCTACTTCCTTTATTCTCTCATAGATATCGATCTTGAAAGCACTCCTCAAAAAACCACCTGCATACAAATCTATGCATCTGAGTCTTTTTCCTGGAAAATTCTAAGACTGCCTATGGACAGACACAGTATAGTCAGTCACCTTAGAAGTAGTTTCCCATTATCAAATTTTTGAGATAGTGCAAATGAAAAAATATTGGTGGAAAGTGGAAAATGAGTACATTATCTGTAATGTTTCTTTGCATTTCACTCAAATTTTTGGATGGTGAGAAAAGCAGTAGTTAGAAGAAATTCTGGGAATGGTAAGGTACTACAAGAAAGCAGCTTTGGGGAGCAAAATGTCAAACAGACATTAATATTAATATTATTTACACTTGGGAGGAAGGAATTTATGTGAAATAAAAGAAACACTCATACATCTGCTATTGGCCTTAACATTTGGGTAAATTCCAGTTTGTTAGCATTATCTTGGGTTAAGTGAGTTAAGTGTAAAAACCTGGGACAGTCTGGCATAGCAAAACTGGCTGATACCAAATCTGTCCTTTAAAATACAGCTATAAAATTGGTATTTTGATCCTGAATTTCCTTTAATGTGTTTAAGGTGGAGTTTTATGAACTGGCTGACAGAATGGTAATGGAAGTGTCCAATAATCATTATGTTATTATTGCTCATTTTGAAAGCAATGAAATGGTATAATCAATAAAATTGTAGCCTCATTTAGCTAGCAGTGGCAATATACCAGTAAGTTTATAGTTCAATTATTCTTCAGAATGAAGATGAAGAAAGTAAAATCTAAAAATACTGTATAAAGAGTGGCTAAACTTTCTTTGTTCTTTTTCTTTTACTTTTTGAGATGTGGTATAAGTTGCTAAATCTGGCCTCAAACTTGCAATTCTCTTGCCTCAGCCTCCCAAGTAGATGGGATTACAAGTGTGCATCACCACTGTGCCTAGCTAAGAATGGCTAAACTTTAAAGTCATGCTTGCCAAGAACTCAATATTCATTTGAGAAGAATTAATTTGTTTAGGAAAATAAAAGGGATTATAACTTGGGAGACACAGATGTTTAAAAGTACACTGTTTCCTTAAAAACTACGAAGAATTCCATAGGTGTCTTAACCTGGGTTTTGGTCTTGGAACCCTCTAAACTGCAGACAAGACTTTGTGTGCTCATTTCTGAAGACAGAATGTATAGTTTTTTGCCAGATACTCAAAGGGGCCATGTCCTTTAACATCTGGACAATCACTCTTTCCAAATGCTTATTAATATCTTTTCTTACATAGACATGAGCGGTCTAGAGGTGAGACCTTTTGTTTGTTTTATAACAGCCTTATTAAAGTCTAACTGATATTCCCTAAACTGCACATACTTCAAATGTACAATATAAGTTCTGACATCTGTAGACACTCTTGAAACCATCACTGAAATCAAGATAATGAATGTATACATCACCCTCAAAAGTTTCCTTGTTCCCCTCAGTGATTCCTCCCACCTCCTTCTCCATCCCCCATATCCCTCTCTGTTTAGGAAACCACTCATTCATTTTCTGACATTATATTAGCTTGAATTTTCTACAAGAGCAACCATGTAGTATGTACTCTTTTAGTATTCATGGTATAGATATCCCCACCAATAGTATATGAGAGTTCCAGTTTCTTATACACTCACCCACACTTAGTATGGTCAGTCTTTAATCTTAGCCAGTCCAATAAATGTACAGTGGTATTTCTCTGTAGTTTCAATTTGTATTTCTCTAACAGGACATCTTTTCATGTGCATATTTGGTAGAGTTTTTTTAGGGCTACTTTCTGAAATAAAAATCTTAATCATTTTCATAAATGCAAGTATGGTTTTTGGTTCCTTTGTTAAGAATCTTTAGGTCTTTCCTCATCAAAGAGGTGCCCTCTAGACCTTCCTCTAGCTTGTCCAATAGAAAAGGTATTGGACAGAGCTCAGTTGACATCAGTCTACATTTTGCAAAATCTCCTAGAGCTTCCTGTACACCTCAGAAATTTTGATTCTCTTTACTATAGATTTTAGATACGTAGGTCATGAGTTTGAGTAGAGTTAAACAGAGAAGGAAATGACCATATCATGAAAGGGATAAGAGACACAATAACATGGGGAATCCATCCAACTTTGATTTCTAGAGGCACAAAGAAAAGCTTTCTTAGGTCTTTATGGTCTACAGTGAGGTCGTCTTTAATCATGCAAGGTGTCTAGAATCCAAAATAAAGAGCCTTACACCCAGGAGCATGTTTTGGGAATATCAGCAAGACCGTCTGCATAAAATCCATGAAGGTGAAACACATTCTGGGATTCTAATGACAACCTCACAACCATTGTTGACAGAAGATGTACAAGCAGCAAGTACTATGCATTAATACAACAGGCCAAATTGCTCTCCAATACAGTCAATGTAGAAGACTAAAAATAATTCATGTCTCCTTCAATGCATATAATCACTTGATTAAAAACAAAAACACAGAAATAAGCTTTAAGCTGTCTTTACAACCTTGTCAAATCATACAAATTGCAGAAAAGTTCTAATCAGGCAGAGGAGATATGCCAAAGGAAAATGAAAAGCAAAGCTTAACTTCCTGGGATCAACTTTTTTTTTTTTTAACCGTCACTCTCATTTTACCTTGATCTCTTTGATAGAGATGTTTTTTCATAGTCATATATTAATGGGCCATACACAGCTTGAGATCTATCCTAGTGGCTACTGGACTGGGAAAAGCTTTGGAAAAGTTAAGATTAATGAGACAGCAAAAACACCGATATGAGGAGTGCTACCTAAATTATGAGCCAACTCAGCCAACTGAGGCAGAGCCATCTGGCATCAACACAAAGCCCAGAGAAACCTGAAGGACTCTGAGCCCTGCACATGCTGGCAGCCTTCCAAACCAGAAGCATTTTCTTTTCTTTTTCTGTTTTTGTTTTGTTTTGTAATGCTGGGAATTAAAACCAGGGCCTAGCGCTCTACCACTGAGCTAAACCCCCAGTCCCAGAACCATGTCTTCCATGTGTGGCCAGCCATGTGGAGGAGAAGAAAGCCCTGCCTTTGTTCACAGCATGTGGCGCTGCTCCAGAGAAGGACATCTGCTTTATCTTCAGGCCTTGGGGTATTCATTCCTTTATTTTTGATCTATTCCAAAGCCTTTAAAGTAAGGGTTTAACAGCCAGTATAAAGTACAAAGCAAATTTGAATAATTCACGTCTTTAATATCAAGAAAGCAAATCAGTTCAAGGGTTAAACTAGGCCTAAAAAAAATAACGGACATGAAATCTAATCCTATTTCTAATATCTAATATGAAACTTTGGAAAACCATTTTCCCTGTGATCAATAAAACCCAAAGTAGACCGATGCCAACATATTTGTTACAGGCCCACATGAGGTATGCAGTGTGCACCAGAATGTAAATAACCATTGTTTCCTTCATTGAGAAAGTTCTACTACAAAAAAGAAAAAAAAAGAAAAAGCCAGCTATAAATGTGCTTCCATCACGCAGCTGCTGGTGCCGCACAGGCAGTGCATGGGTCACACCCTGAGTAGCTGCTTAACTTTTCTCCAAGTCTTATTGACCTGCCCCTCTTTCTCCCACCATCCTTGAGGGATTGGTTTGGACTAAGTTCTATATAAGAAAACCAGCTGGGTGTGCTACATAGTCTCTTTAACATCAAGGTAAAATATTAACATGGAACTTTTTTGCAGAAACTTCATAATAAGTGAAGAGATGAAGAGAGGACTTATGAGAATGTCAAAAGAGCACTGGTAATACAAAAATCAAATGCTTCATAAAGAAGCTTCTCTGAGAACAAGGCAGGTGGCACACGTCTGAAATGCCAGCTACTCAGGAGGCTGAGGCAAGAGGATCAGAGGATCGCAAGTTTGAGGCCAGGGGTAGGGGGAAGAAGAGGAGAAGTAGTAAGAAGAAAAAGAGCAGCAGTAGCAGCTTCACTGGGGTTGAACCCAGAGCCTCCCGCGTGCTGGGCAGGCACTCTACCACTGAGCTGCACTCCAGCCGAAGAAGCTCCTTGTTACAGTGTACATGCAATTTAACATTTGTCTTGTATCTTTAATTTTTAAATAAATTATTGTTAATTGTTGCAGGAAAAGAAGCAGGAAGAGACAGCCAACTGCGTCCAGTTAGGGAGGTGGTGGGTGAAACTCGCAGCGCTGATGCCCCCGACGGAAATGTGTGGGCCTAAAAGCCACAGACAGCAATTAGGCCACCAGTGGAACTGTGAAATTAGAGGTTAATAAACATAAGATATGTGCAGAAATTAAAACCTCCCTAGTCCTACTCTACAGCACAGAAGAGCATTCTTGTTATAGTGGTCCTGCTATTCATTGTAAGATGTAAGTCTACAGCAATTTATTTATTTTCTTGATTAGTAATCCTCTTTTAGGAGTTTTTAAAAAGTGCATGACTAATAAAAAATAAGTACTAAGTTTGTTTCTCCAAAAAGGGATGAAGCTGTGCGTGGTGGCACAATTATTATCACTTCTAACCTCCCAGAGTCGCCAGGGGACAGGCAGTAGTACTTATTCAAGACTCTTCAGATTGTACATTTTATCATGAAAAAGTAGCACATGACGAGACTATAGAGAACTTGGCCCCTCAGAGTTGGGGGTCGAGGTTGGGGGAGTACAAGGGGAATGGGATGGTGAGAGGTTGCATATGAGGAAGTTCAAGTTGTTGCTTATTAAGATGCATTGTTTTTCCCCAAACAGGTGTGTGTTCCAATATATGCAGTAACATCATTCAGTTATTAAACAATTTCACATAAAGTATGTAAGCCACTGTTCCTGCTACATGCGGGGAGTTAGAAACATAAGCAATGCCAACTTTGCCTTGCACAGTATGACTATGGCACATTTCCACGAGTGCACAAGGAGAAGCAGGAGCGAGGTAAGCCCACAGGCAAGCTGTCTAGAGGGTTGTAGGTCAGATTCCAGGAGCGGGGCCTACTCAGTCTACCTCTTGGAAGAAGAGTGGGAGTTTGCCAAGGAGAATGACAGCATTCCAGGTAGAGGGACAGCACATGGAAGAGGTGCCTAGGTAGGGCAGAGCAAGCCTGAGTGCTGACCAAAGTGGTCCAGCACCCTGGACAAAGCATGGAGCGGGGGTGGGGGGCTACAGGTGGGGATGCTGGCACACTCCAATGATCTAGGCCTATTCACCAAGGAGTGTGGAATTTGCCTCACAGTCAAAGAGTTTTAAACATAATACCAGTTAATAATGATGTTAGCCATACACACTGAAAAATGTAATTGCTGGATATGCTAGCTACCCTGATTTCATTATACAATGTTTACATGTGTCAAAACATCACACTGTATCCCATAATTTTGTGCAATTATCATGTGTCCATTAAAAATGAAATTTAAAAGCTGTTATGTTTATGAAAGTTTGTGGAAAAAATCTAAAATTTTGGTTTTGTTTTTGTAAAAAGTAATATATATACATATATTATATATACATATATATATACATACATATATATAATATATGTATATATGTGTGTGTGTGTGTGTGTGTATTTTTGTGTGGTACTAGGGATTGAACCCAGGGGCATTCTACCTCTGGGCTACACCCCAGCCCTATTTTATTTTTATTTTGAAACAGGGTCTCACTAGGTTGATTAGGTTGATGAAGCTGTCCTCAAACCTGCAATCCTCCTGTCTCAGCCTCCCAAGTACTGGGATTACAGGCGTGCCCCACCATGCCCAGCTAAAAAATTAAAATATTTTAAGTCAGCCAGGCATGGTGATGCACACTTTTAATCCCAGTACTTGGGAGGCTGAGGAAGATCACAGGTTCGCAGCCAGCCTCAGCAACTTAGTGAGACCTTGTTTCTAAATAAAAAATAAAATAGTGCTGGGGGTGTAGCTCAGAGGTAGAATGCCCGTGGGTTCAATCCCTAGTAAGTAATACACACACACACACACACACAAAAAAAAAAACACAGTCATATGATTGCTAGTTGGTATTGAGCATATCATTAAATATGTTAACTTTTTATACATTTAAAAATGACAAGCTTTATACACACATAAACAGTTCTCATAACTACTGCCCAGGTAAAATAATGTTATTAATAATAGAGTAAAGAAATTAACATTAAGACAAATTAAAGTGGGCATTTAAAATACCTGGCCAAGCTGGGAATGGTGGTCCACACCTATAATCCCAGTACTTAGGAGGCTGAGACAGGAGGATCACAGGTTCAAGGACAGCCTCAGCAAGCAGTGAGACTCTCATCAACCTAGTGAGACCCTGTTTCAAAAAATAAAAATAAAAATACAGCTGGGGTGTAGTTTGGAAATAGAATGCACCATAGACTGTTATGCGGGTAGCTCCACCTCATGTATTCCAAAACACCTACATGCTTGGGGTATGAGTTTTAATGCACCTAACCACAGGTAAGGGAGCTTTTTACTCCAGATGATTCATTAATTGAGAAATCACTGTATCTCACTATATTCTTTTCCCTAATTGAACAGATAAGAAACTGTCTATCAGGGAATTCATTTTTCTTTCCTGGTATTGTTCTCTTACCACCAAGATAATGGAGAGGAGCTATTGTTGCAAAGAAGATAAAAGCAGGGGCTGGAGGTGTAGCTGCGTGCTGGTAGAGCGCATGCCCAGCAGGAGTGGGGCTGCGGGCTTCCATCTGCAGCACTGGGCGCGGAGGGAGAAAATGGCACTGGAAGAAAACCTTTCTTCGGTGGAAGAACCTCTGAGTTGATTTTCTATTCATATATTTGTTTCACACACCACTGCATGAATAAATGTAGCCAGGGAAAAGCAGCAGCACTGCGTCTTCCTAAGAGAGGGGACATCTTGGGGTTACTGACTCGGCCTTTCATCTCGGGCAGGAGGTCTGTGCATCATTTATGATCAACAGGAAGCTGTTTATCTGACATTTGAGACTGTCTATAGAAGGAAGTCCTAATCCTCCTTCATTACCTATTTCCACAGTACACTGCTTACAACTTTACCTGCAATGCATCCTAATGAAACTTCTAGCTTTTATTGAACTGTTGGTGGATACATGGCATTAATTTCGGGGGAAAAGTGGTTATCTAAATAGTAAGAGCCTCAAAGACCTCATATGTGCATTACTATCACTGTTAATAATAAATATTAACTTGCATGCTTTAGGAAATCAAAATATTCATTCAGCACCTACCATAACACATAGAAAACCATTTTCAGAAAATAAGTATCCTAAGAATACATAGCTTCAAAACAACCTTATATTTAAGCCTCTTAGCTGCCCAAGACTCACTGTTGCAATGGCCTGCATGTTTATTTCATTCATGATATAAAACACATCATTTTGGGAAGAAAGGGAATACTGAGTGTACCAAATATTATTTTACAGTGTCATAAGTTGTGGCTTTTCTAAGCCTTCATCCCACTAGGATTTCTCTAGTTTGGAATTCATCTGTTAGAGGTACACAGCCAGCACTAACAGCTTGCACAATAAACTGGTTTATTAGAAATTCCAAACTCGGGGGGGGGGGCATGGTGGTGCATGCCTGTAACCCTGGTACTTGGGAAGCTAAAACAGGAGGATCCCAGGTTCGAGGACAGTCTCAGCAACTGAGTGTCACCTTCAGCAACTTAGCAAGACCCTGTTTCAAAATTAAAAATTAAAAGGGCTGGGGGTGTAGCTTGGAGGTAGAATGCTCCTGGGTTCAATCCCTAGTACCAAGAAAAAAAAAATCCAATCTCATTTGAAGTGGGGAAACCATCATAGCCAAGTATGGTGGCGCACGCCTGTAATTCCAGTACTTGGAAGGCTAAGACAGGAGGATCGCAGGTTCAAGGCAAGCTGCAGCAACTTAATGAGGCCCTCAGCAACTTTTTGAGACCCTGTTTCAAAATAAAAATAAAAAGGGCCGAGGGTGTAGCTTAGAGGTAGAAGGCTCCTGGGTGCAATCTCCAGTGGCACACACAAAACAAAACAAAACAAGATGATAATTATCAAAAAGATTTTTTGCTTTTCCCATTATCAGAAATTACTTGAAAGAATGTAAAAGAAATAAGACAGACTACAATGAGGATGTGCCTGTGTCTCTAAGGATGAATGGGGGGTCCAAATCATTCTTGCTCTAAAAAATAGAGACCCAAAGCAATCCAGAAAACAATTATTGTTACTTTTGCTTTGTTCTTTGCAATGACATTGAAACTTCTGAAGTCAGAGATGACCAAAGTTTTAGAAATGTTATGTATTTATAAAGGGGTCAGATACCACACGTTCTTATGATTCATATGAAATCATAAGAAAACTATTTGAATTTTAAAATTCCATTTATTCCATAATAGATAAGGAGAGAGGACATCCATTTGCTGTCTTTCAGCCTTAGATACCTTAGCACAACAAATGGAGTTAGACTTTTTTACAACAGGTAACAGGTAAAAAATGAGGAGAATAGATGTCACATTGATTTGAGGAATAAAAAACAGGAGGAGACAAAACCTTCAGCAAGGGAACAGGCAGGAGAGGAACACCATGAGGTCATTAAGAGGTGCAGAGAGATTGCTATTCATGTAAATAAAGCTGTTGATTATCACAGGGAAGGGAGCCATTGGTAGGAGGACATGGAGCATGGGCTCATGCCGTGTGCAGTAATGAGGCTGGGAGGGAAGAGGAGTCACAACCAATCACAGTGCAGAAGAGGAGCCAGAGGAGAGATGCCGACTTGGGGATGATCATCAATAATGCACTAAGGAATAGAAATCAGAAGAATGTTTGACAGCAGTGAAAAGGGCAAACAAGGCTCTGGGCTGTGTGTGCAGCCACAGAGAGAACAAGTCGGCGCCGCTTATTCTGGTGCTATTTAAGGCAGCAAGATCTCATTACCTCTGGGCAGATCTGGCTTTTCCTTCCCGTTGGAAAAAATCGACTACAAAGCAGTGAGCTGAAACTTAAGTCAATTTGTGATTTGAAAGGCTGTGTGCAAGAGAAGACAATGCGGTCCCCAGCCCACTGTCGTCCCACTACGACCTGCAGCCTCCCTCCCCCTGCCTTTCTGGGGCTTATCATAATCCTATACTTTTAGGGTGTTAAGAAGAGGATTAACAAACTGAGATCAGCCAGCTGTGAGAAGAGTGAGGATGTATATGTTCTTCAGCCTTTCTAAATTCTGTGATAACATCACTCCTCTTCATAGAAACTTCTATGGTAGCAGAGTCTATTTGGAAGTTAACTATTGAAGGCTAGAGAGTATTTATGAGTAAAATAAAGCTATG
Source organism: Glis glis (assembly GCA_004027185.1). Lineage (NCBI taxonomy): Eukaryota > Metazoa > Chordata > Mammalia > Rodentia > Gliridae > Glis > Glis glis. Next base: position 17,300 of record PVJS01017106.1, on the reverse strand, counting down.
CCAATCCTGAGACAAAATATTATTTCCCTCTCTTTAATGTGTTCTGCTTACGACTATCCAATCGTTTAATAAAACAGATCATTGAGGAGATGCCTGCTGAGATCCTGAAGAGCGGCGAGACAGAGGCAACCCCAGCTGGCTGAAATCCTGAGGTGTTCACAAAGTCCACTCTCCACGAAACTCACAGATCAGCCCTTCACTAAGCCATGCAAGGAACAGAGGAACTCCCAATACTGTGAACAACCCCCCAATAACGTGTCCTTTCAATGAGATTTTAATTTCATAGATTGCCAATGACCACCTATCAATCAATCCCTCGTGTGTGTGTGTGTGTGTGTGTGTGTGTGTGTGTGTGTGTGTGTGTGTGGTGCTGGAGACTGAACCCAGAGTCATTCTCCCACCGAGCTGCACCCAACAGCCTATTTTATTTTTCATCTGGAAATAAGGTCTTACAAGTTGCTGTGAGTCTCACTAAGAAGCTGAAACTGGCTTCGAACCTTTGATCCTCCTGTCTCAGCCTCCTAAATACTGGGAATACAGGCACCACCATGCCCCACATTCTCATTTGGACTTTGAGAAGTTCCACAAGCTAGAATGAAATAGTTCAGAATAAATAAAATTATGATTAATGATAACCGAGAAATCCTTACACACCCTCTGGGGTTGAAACGAGTATTTTCCCCATTTTACAGAGAGGACTGAGGCACAAAGAGATAAACCACTTTGCCCAAGGTCACACAGCTTGTGAGCAACTGATGCAGGTTTTGAGAGTATGCAGTTTGGCCCTCTAGCACTGGTATAAACAGCCGAGTGAATGCTGCCTCTCAGATAGATAAATACCTTCTTAAAACAGATTGTTACCCCTTTAAGATAGGTACTTAAATAAGAGTCAGAACTTGAGAGGTGGTCATTACATGGTGGTCATTATTCATGAGATCTTCTCCCCTATATCAAAGAGCAGGTGCTACCTGGGCATGGTGGCGCATTCCCAAGAGGCTGAGACAGGAGGATCCCAAGTTTGAGGCCAGCACATAGATACTTAGTGACACCCTGTTTCAAAATAAAAAATAAAAAAGGGCTGAGGTGGAGCAAGGGGTAGAACAGCCCTGGGTTCAACCCCCCCAGTACCACACACACACAAAAGAATAGGTGCTAGTGCGACTTCTGTCATATCCAACAGCCGGCTCTGTTCTTGCAGAGCAGGCATGGCGCAAGTGTGACGATCTCTTTGGGGATCCTAAGAGTGAACCAGAAGAGGCAGTGAAACGCATCAAAAAGCCCCATGAGCTTTGGGGTTTCTGTGCAGCAAAGGAAACCGTCAAAAGTATAAAGAGACAGCCAACAAAATGGGAGATCTTCGCCAGGTAATCTTTTGATAGTGGACTAATATCTAGAATATACAAAGACCTTAGAAAAGCTCATGCTAAAAAAATAAAAAATGGGCAATTGAACTAAATAGATACTTTACAAAAGAAGAAATATAAATGGCCAATAAATATATGAAATAATGTTTGCCATCATTAGCAATCAGAGAGATGCAAATCAAAACTACACTGAGATTCCATCTAGCCCAATTAGAATGGCCATCATCAAGATACCAAACAGTAATAAGTGCTGATGAGGATTTGGGGAAATAAGAACTCTTACACACTGTTGGTGAAGATTAGTACAGCCTTTATGGAGATCAGTGTGGAGATTCCTCAGAAAACTGGGAATGGGACCACCATATGATCCAGTTATACCACTCCTGGGTATCTTTCCAAAGGAACTGAAGTCATAATATTATAGTGACACATGCATATCCATGTTTATAGCCTCATAATTCACAATAGTCAAATTATGGAACCAGCCTAGATGTCCATCAACAGATGAATGGATTACAAAATTATACGATATGCACACAATGGAATTCTACTCAGCAGTAAAAAGGAACAAAATTATGTCGTTTGCAGGAAAATAGATGGATCTAGAGAACATTATACTAAGTAAGATTAGCTAGTCACAGAAATTTAAGGGTCTTGTATTTTCTCTCATATGAGGAAGCTAGGGAGAAATTGGGATATAAGAGGGACCCCAGATAAAGGAGGAGAAATCCCAGTGGAGCAACGGAGATGGTCAGGGCAGGTGGAGGAAGAATTAATGAAGGAAACAATTCCATTGATGCTATGTATATACATATGAAATTATCAATGCCAATCATAATATCATGTATGAGGAAAGGGAGGGAGTGAGGAGGGAGCCAGGGAGAAGCTCACCAAGTGCTGTGTGCATGTATGTCCCTATCACTCTGAACTTCATTATGACATGAGACTACAATGCACCAATAAAAGTACGTTTAAAAAAAATACTCCATGTTCTCCACCAAGACCATTTTAGAAAGAATTGGAGCTAATACTTCCCCATGTAAAATACCACCATCATCTTGACCTTATTTCCTTTCGGCCAAGATTTTTCAAACATTTCAATACTTAAGAATTTGACAGCTGGTCCCATTTAAGACTGTAGAAAAGTAAAGCTGTGGAGCCGGGCGTGGTGGTGCACGCTTGTAATCCCAGTACTTTGGGAGGCGAAGACCGGAGGATCCAGGTTCGCAGCCAGCCTCAGCTCTCTCGCTCTCTTTCCCTCTCTCTCTCTCTCTCTTTCTCTCTCTCTCTCTCTCCTTCTCCTTAGTGAGGCCCTCCGCAACTTCGTGAGACCCGGTTTCAAAATAAAGTATAAAAAATAGGGCTGGGGGTGTAGCACAGAGGTAGAATGCCCCGCGTTCAATCCCTGGTACCACAAAAAAAGAAAAAAAAAAGAAAAGTAAAGCTGCTTTGAGGATTGTTTTGCTGTTGATGTTCTACATCTTTTTTTCTTGCTTCAAGATGGATAAAAACACTTTGTTTCCTGCTCTAAGGGGAAAAAGATATTTTTTTTCCTTAGGTGAAGGCTTCGTTTTATTAGTGTAAGAGAAAAAAAGTTGCTGGAATAGGAGACAGTGACGGAAGTGATTTAGTTTACATTAAGTTTCAGTTTTAGATATTTATATGTACAATTTCTGAGATGTCATGAGCATGTTTTTAAAAACCTTTAGAAGGTTTTTATCATAAAAATGCCTCTAGAGGACTTAGGGAGCAGAAAGGGGGTGAGAAAATGGCTGCTAACTGCTTGCTTATGGGTCATGTTTATATGAAGGGCAGCAACAGTGAGGGACAGCCAGCCAGCAACCAGGGACCTATGGCTTTTCCCAAAAGCACCACTGAAGGCATCCAGGCTGAGCAGCACTCTCAGCAAGGATGCCTGCTGTTCCTTTCCTTCCTTACTACCAACATCCCTTGGTTGGTACAGCTGAGTAGGCTGGGCCAGGGAAAGGGTGGGCATGTAATCGATGGCCATCGTTCATCAGTTACTCCAGGGCTTTAAAGGCATTCTCAGCCTTCCTACAAGCAATAAAGCTCACCATTTCCCAAAACAAGGAATAATAAACTGTGGTGAATGTGGGAGTCTACCTGGGGTTTCTAAAAATCCAGTGCTTGCTAATAACATCAGGGAGTTGATCATTAAGGTGAATTGTCATGTAAATGGCTTCACTAATTAGCTTTTCCCAAATGGCATTCCCTCTGCTACCTGAAACATTCCCATTCCTTGTCCCCAATGAGCCAGTTGTACCTGGTCCAGGGATTTCATTTGATTTTCATGCAAGAACAAGAAACCCCAAATCAGGATGTTAAATTGTCAACCAAGGCTGCAAGAGAGGATGGCCAGAGAGCAGCCCGTGATGGAGTGGTGGGGGCAACTGGAGACTTGGATTCTGAGTACAGAATAATTATTTCAGAAATTGAAAACAAAAACAAAAAACTTTAGGTCTGTAAGTTTTCATCCCTATATGCATATCCAGAAATAGGAATGTTTTCCTAAAAAAGTAAAAATGAAACAGTCACTTAGCCCAATTAAGGGTTATTTACATCATAAGCATCATAGACAGGGAACTTTTTAAATTGCAGGAAATTTTGAACTGAAAAAAGAAAACACATCAATCACCCCTTAGAAGCAGAGTTAAATAACCATGATCAAGGTTGTCCACCCCGATGTATAAAAGAAATGTATTTTTAAACTTAGGGATGGTAGATTAAAATTTCCAGTTAATATTAAAAGAAAACTTAATGCGAAATATAATTCAAGGGCTAAATGAAAAGATGCAATAGGTTGAAAACCTAAGACAAACTAAAAGTGTGTTTAAAAAAACAACTAAATGGCTACTAGAAACAAAACTAAAAGGCAAAAAATTCTCAGCCAATAGATTTTTGGTAAGGTGAGAATGCTGTTAATGATCAAGGAAAAGATAACAATGATAAAAGTCTTCAATCAGCTTTCCAGAGATGTAGCATTCTGGGAGAACAAGAAAAACAGAAAAGACTGCAGTGGCCTGGCACTGATACTCAATCTCTTGTAAGACTGATGAGGGGCTCTGTTCACCACCAAATGACATTTTGGCAAGATTATTCATAGAATTTATTTCTGGCTGACTGGAGGTCAGTCAAACATATATATTTTCCATTTCCAAAGAGTTAATCTGCCATAGGTCCACAGTGTGCTGTTCAAACACACATCCAATTCTTAGTTTAGCAGAAGCCAAAATTTGGCACTGTTTTGCAAGAGATATTGGCATTAGGCTTTTAATGAGAAATGGTGAGATAAAAATGATGAATTCATTCTTGCCTGGGTAATGTAGTAAAAAAACGATTGCACATCTAACTTCTGGTTTCTGAGCCATAATTCTGGAAGACAGAAACCTCTGGAATGCCCATCCTGCTTTGTCTATAAATCTGAACAGTACAAATGCGAACCCCCAATTTTTGCTGCTAGTACATGCCAGCAATTTAAGACCAACAAAATCTGATAGCAAGAGTTTCATATATCTTTATAATATGCACAATGGTGTGTTTTAAGCCAACTCAATAATTTATTCATTCAACAAATATTTATTGAATATTTCATTATACTAGTGCTCTAGGAAACGTTGGTCAACAATGCAAACTAAAATTCCTGTGTACATAGAGTTTAGTCCACTGAACTCGCTCTCAACAAAGCCACAGAATGACCAACATTTTCTAGACATTACATTTTGCTAGCCAAGCTGTTCAACTAGAGTCCAAAGTAGCAAGACATATTAGAAATCTGGGCTGCAATGGGGTGTCATGGTGAAATTGCTTCAATTTGAAGGACAATCCAGATTGCATAGAGTTGGGCAAAGTAACAAATGCCTGGTATATTCCTGGCAGACCTTATACACACCCTTTAAAGTTTGCCAGTCTACAAAATCCTATTGATTATGAAAAACAGAACTTGAAAAACAAGTTCACTACTGAGGGAACACAAAAATGTTTATTCCAACATACATACTTCTCCAATGAGGGGACTTACCATGATGAACATCTAAACCAGACTAGAAAAACTAAGCCAAGGAAAGATGGTTGCTGTAATTGGCACACCTGGTCTGCAGTTGTCATTCAGGCTTTACCCAGCCCTGCGCAGCACTCTGGTATTAGGAAAGGGAGTAATAGTCTGCCCAAGGAGATATGTAAAGGTCTAGCTATAAAATGATTTTGTCCAATGGGAGAGGAAAAGGTCTTAGCACTAGAAAAGCTATAATACTCAAGAGCAATAAAGGAATGTCAGGATAATCAACTTGGAGCAAGAACAGGGTGTGTGCTGCTGCTGTTTTATTGTCTAGTCATATGAATGTGATATGCAGGAAAATGCTGCAATTTCACATTTCAGATGGGGAGCGCACACTGATTCGGCTTACTAATGAGCACTATGAAGTCTTAGTAAATGACCAGGGAAGCTTTATAAGAGAGTAAATGACCAGGGAAGCTTTATAAGAGACTGAGTATCAGAAGGAGTGACCCTCACAGTGGTCATTCTTAGATTACTCCTAGTGGACACACATGACTCCCCCCTTCCCTTTTTGGGAAACAGGTTAACAGGTTAAGACTTTTGTTCTAATGGTCTTATATTAAACCTTTTCCTGAACTAGACAATCAGATGAATGTATCCTTCTGGTTCAAGATCTTGTCTAAGGATGCCAATGATTCCCAAGAGTTATTAGGGACAGGGGAATCTATTTTGTGTGTGTGTGTGTGTGTGTGTGTGTGTGTGCGGTATCAGGGATTGAACCCAGGGGCATTCTAGCTCTGGGCTACACCCCCAGCCCTATTTTTTATTCTTTATTTTGAAACAGGGTCTCACTAAGTTGCGGAGGGCCTCACTAAGTAGCTGAGGCTGGCTGCGAACCCAGATACTCCGGTCTCAGCCTCAAAAGTACTGGGATTACAAGCGTGCGCCACCATGCCCCACTGACAGGGGAATCTTTGAAAAATGGTAGAGCCTTATATCTGAGAGACTGGAACAATCATACTTGTTTTTTTCCTTAAAAAAATATTCTTACACTGACTTTAAGTGTGTGGAGATGACATGCTGTGCATGTAGGAAGAGAACAAGATGGCACCAGTTAGCACTACAGGGGTCAGAGATTCAAATGTATTCAGGGGCCTGGGCCTGGGAGATACATGTTACATCAGCAGAGGGGGAGGCAGAATTTTACCATTCAGGATTTTATGCCCTATTGCTTTCCGATCTTCTGGGTTTTCTAAGGCAAGCCAGAGAGGATTCTTATGTCAACAGGCCTATTTTTTAAAATGTCGGTAACTAATTCCAAAATCTTGTTTTTTCAGGACAAACAAAATACATTTTCAGGCAAGACTGGAGCCTTGGGCCACTGGGTTGCAACCTTTGTGTGACAGCAAAAACCCCAAAAAACTGTTGGGAACTAGAACTGGAGCAGAAGAAAAAGATGCGGGAAGGATTATTGAATAAAACGTGATTTAGAGGCTTTGTGGTAAAAACTTGAAGCTCAAAAAATTTCAATTTTGGTATGCCCAACAGAGGAAAAGAATTCTACAGGCACAGAGGCACTCAATTAAGACTGCCTAGGTTCATTTCCTCAAGAACTGTGATTAAATTAAGACTTGAGATAGAAAATGTAGGCTGTAGTAATTTAAAAAATCAGTTTTCACAGTTTGGGATTTATTTTTTTAAACCTATTCAAACAAAAGGAGTCATGGTTTAAAGTCAGGGGAAAAAAACTCTAATATATAATTAAGGTTGAATTTCCGCATACCAAATAGAGTTAAGAGAATGGAACAAAACAACACGATCAGCAGTGAAGCACCAACTGTGCACCAACTATAAAAGGAGGCTCTCCTATTAAAAACAAACACACATAGCATGCAATATCCAAAGGAAAATGCATAAACAAACTAGATTCTGCTCTCCTGTCAAGTATGAGACACTCACTGGTGAAATATGAACACCACTGAAGGCACATGTGGTTTCTCCTCCTCTTTAGTATTCCTCGCTTTTGAAAATGGGCTGCAAATAACACATCTCGATAGCACACTTGAAAGATATGTTATGCTACTGTGGCATGACCTAAAAGCAATGTAATAAATTTTCTGAAGAATCGTCTATACCTAGAATGAGTGTTTTATGTAAGGCATTTTGAAAGAGCTCAGACTATTTAAGGAAAGGATGATGGGGCCTGCAGTAGATACCGTGGCCAGTGCCCCACAATGAGGTCCTGGGGATCTCAACCCTGCACCACGACTGGGACTGGTTAGAGATGGGCAGTAAGCCAGCATGGACCAGTGAGAGGAGAGACTTGCTGGGGGCTTCTAAGAGAAATGTCATGTTCCTTGCTAAGGACCTCAAAAGCCAAGTGTGAATCAGGAAACGTGCAGCACCGTTTGCCACTGGCAGCCTCTCTGGACTATGAAGCTTTGGGATGAAATCAAGGCTGTGAAGAGCTGGGCTCAGAAAAGGAAAGACCCTAGATTCTGCCTCATGCCACTGAGATGCTAAGCAACCTGAAACTTTCCTGCCTTTCCTCTGGATTGCCAGTTATGTGAGGTAAAGTTCTGGTTTAAATCATTTTGAACAGTTTTCTGTTACTTGAAGCTTAAACACTACTCCAACTGAAAAATACATTTTCTCCTGGATAAGCATTCAAATTCTTCAAAATGTTAACTGTCAGTCAAGTTTTACACGACGCAGTTTTCCAATAGGCATTGATTGTTTTCATATGAAACACACAGAATTAGAAGAGAAACTTCCTTTTGTCTTATCTTCTTAACAGTTTTATAAAACACCATCATATGCTAGGAATGACACATTCTATTTTGAAATGAATGTAAATAGACTAAATATAAATGGAGAAATTTGTATGACTAGGCTCAAGAGACATTCTTCAGAGTTGCCCTGATGGAAAATCTGCTGGGTTTGACCCACTGACGTTCATTTGGCAGTCTTATACCTTCCAGTAAGTGGTTTAAGTGAATGCAAAGGTAGGGCATGCTACAACCCAAAACATTCTTTATCAGTACACAACTTTTCATTGTCATGGCAAAACGAAGCCACAGTCTAATATACTGCATGAACTTAATTTATTCTTCATAAACAATTTATCTGTAAGGATTACTACATCATCTATAACCATCTTCCTGCCTTCCAAGAAAAAGTAAAAGTCCAGACTGTGTCTATAGTAAACAATATTCATAATGCAATTAATATTAAAAATACTAATACTACTGATTCTAGTATGTACACACAATCCTAAATTCCCTAAATTGTATATGTATATTCAGCCCATAAACACATATTCATTTATTTTTTATTGAGATGAAATTGACATCATACAAAATTAATGTTTTGTAAAGTGGACAACTCCATGGCACTTAATATATCCAAAATGTTGTGCAACTATCACCTCTACCTACTCCTAGAACATTTTATCACCCTGAAAGAAAACCTGTGTCCATTAAGCAGCCACTCCCCATTCCCACCTGCCCCAGCTCCCAGCAGCCACAAATCTGCTTTCTAGCTCCATGAATTTCCCTAGTATAGATATTTCATATAAATGGAATCATAAAATATGTGACCTTTCGTGCCTGGCTTCTTTCACTTAACATAATGCTTTTGAGGTTCATTTCATGAAATTTTAATAAACTTAAAAATTATGCCAGAGAGAGAGAGAGAGAGTGTGTGTGTGTGTCTGTGTGTGTGTTGGTATTAGAAGTCCCTGGAGAGAAGCTGCTAGTGTAGCTACAGAGACTCTGTAGGGACTCAAACAAAGTAAAGCCTTCAGGCCACAAAAATCAACTACAAAAATGCAGAGTAAGAGTAAACCAATTAAGTAGCAGCCAACTGGAGAGCTGGGGTGTGAGGAGTGAAAGAGCAAGAGCAGGGGAGAGATGAAGTAACAATTTCATCTCAAGGATGAGTGTGTACATCTGCAGTATTTTATATACTTTCCTATATATTTGCAAAATTTCATCACAAAAAGTTAAAAATTTTTAAACAGAGGAAGTGGTTTTCTTTGTTAATAAGTTCAGAATAAAACAATGCCATCTGTTCTATCTAAAATTCTAATACAGTATTTTCCGAGGCATCCCCAGGCTCTGTAACCCTCAGATCACCTTAGGAGTTTAGAGTTTGTGTATGATCAGGTGGGCATCACCCGAGAAGGACAAAGGAAGAGAAAGAAGAGAATGCCCAGAGGAGAGGTGGAGGAGGTTGTAGAAACGATATTGCCTCCCAAGAAAGTGCATAAAGAACAATAGAAAAGGAAGACCACAGCAGTTTTCAAATATTTATGTACCTTTTGCAGTATTTCAGAGGGTAGAAATTAAAGGAGAATAGATTTAGGCTCAGTGTAAAGACCTTCCAAGCACTAATTCACCAGTGAGCAAGTGCTCTTTGACACCTGTCTTTGCTGGTGGGACTGGCCATGGACTGCAGACCCAACAGACACCCAGGGCCCAGGCTTACAAGGGTGCTGGGCTGCCTAATGCTCAGCTGTTGCCACCTTGAAATTCTTAATTTTTGAACAGGGAAACCTGCATTTTCATCTGACACTGGGTCCTACAAGTTACTTAGTGACACCCTGGGCATGCTGGATGCTAATCTGTGAAAGATGACACTGGTCTGTCCCCTACCCACAAGGTAAGCTCAATATGTAAAAAGAGTTTGTTCCCAGACTAGTTCGTGTGGGTATACTTCTTATTGGAATGATAGCACTTAATTAGTTGAAAAATATATGAGTTCAAACAGTGGATTTCCTCAAAGTGGCTGGTCCTGTTTATGGTTATAGAAAAAAATACTCATATCTGTTGAAGTTGGCATTTAGTTGGTTAATGGGAAAATTTTAAGAAGGGAAGCCTAAGCCAAGTGTGGTGGCACATGCCTGAAATCCCAGTATTTGGGAGGCTGAGACAAAGGATCTCAGGATAGAGACAGTGCCTGGTAACTTGGCAAGACCCCATTTCAAGATAAAAAAATAAAATAGGGCTGAGTATATAGCTCTGAGGTAGAACAGCCCTATGTTATCAATCCCCAGTACTATACACACATGCAAGCATGCACACACACACACACACACACACACACACACACATGGGAAAACAGAAAACTGTAATACAAATAAGCCTCAAATGTAATGTTTTTAACATTTACTGTCCAATCTTGTGGGGTAGGGACTACAACATTTAAAAATGCTAGATTTTAAACATTTCTCTATTTTTATAATTATCTTTCCCACACTTAACCTAACAGCAGTTTTTATTTTAACAATGGCCTTTATCAAGATTTTCCAAAGCAACTACTTTGAGGAAACCCACTGTTTGAACTCATATATTTTTCAACTAATTAAGTGCTATCATTCCAATAAGAAGTATACCCACACGAACTAGTCTGGGAACAAACTCTTTTTACATATTGAGCTTACCTTGTGGGTAGGGGACAGACCAGTGTCATCTTTCACAGATTAGCATCCAGCATGCCCAGGGTGTCACTAAGTCACCTTACAGAGGGAATTTAAAGCATCACTGAATTCGGGGCATCAAGTTCGAGGTGGTTAGCTATTCCTCTGTATAAATATTAGGCTTACTGCATTGTCTTCTATCTGTGCCATCCTGTTGTGGCCTACGAGCATGGTCAGGCTCCCTTAGGAAATAAGTACCAGTCTGCTTGAGGACAGCATGGGGACTTCCCATGAAGGGACTCCCCATGAAGCTGGTGGACAATCCTATTGTCGAGTGTCAGAGAAAGGGGTAAGTGTCTGGCAAAAGAACTAGAACTTAATTAAAAGCAAGAAAGGGAGATCTTGGCTAAGGAACTGGAGTCCAAAAAATGAGCCCAAGGAGGAAAGGGGAACTTGTACTTCTGTCTTGGGGTCTCCTCTTGCATCGAGATTTTTGAGGCACTGCACACATGCTGGGTGGTCCTCCCAGGCAATAGGAAAGGGCCCTGGGGAGGTAAACTAAACAAGGAAGTATCCCTAGAGTCACCTGACTCCACGCTGACAAGAAAACTCTTTGGTTAGACCAATTTATTTAGTTGCTTATTTCTTTCTGAGTGTCTGTTCTCATTTCGCTGTTTTTATACCCTGTGTCAGCACTGTTTGAGGCTGAGCAATAAAATGAGAGATGGTGGCTTCCACCACTAGCACAGAGGCTGCAGCGACAAATGCATGAATCTCATGGATGATAAGCAGGACTACAGCGGCTCAGTCATTCTTTCCCACGTGGAGCTGGTACCTCCATTCCCTGCCAGGGATCGGAGTCTTGCTTTATTTGGGGAAGCTGCAGGTTAGCTTTATATGCACTGATTGGTATGGTATTTCATAAACGAAGTCTAACATTGGATAGAAGACCAGATGAATTGCCTCTAAAAGAGAAAAGGGGAAAGAACCACATGCTGAGTGCCTGTGAGAGGCCAGTCATCACAATATCCTGTAACCCAGCAAACCTCATATTTCCCTGGGAGGCGCGTAGGTCGCTATATGGGTAGGGACTAGGGAGGTGAGCTAACTTCCCCTAGTCACCCCTACTAACTGACGAAACTGGGATGTGTCTGACTCCTCGCCACACTGCATGGTCTCTACGGTTATTTCAGATTCTGAAAGTCTAAATAAAGATGGGACTATTTTAAAAGTTCATCATGAAAAGTAGTGCAAGTTGAGCATCCCTACTCTGAAAATCCCAAGTCAGAAATACTCAAGATTCCAATACTTTTTGAGCAACCACATGATATCTACAAGTGGAAAATTCCATACCATGAAACTTTGTCTCATTCACACAATCATTAAAAGTATTGTATAAAATTACCTTCAGACTATGTGTATAAAGTATATACGAAACAAACTGATTTCATGTTTAGATTTGGGTTTTATCCCAAAGATATCTCATTATGAATATGTGATATATCTTGGGTATATCTTGACTATATATATATATATGAAATTTATTTTACTAGTAATAATCGATTGGTTGCTGAACTTACCAATAACCAATCTGAAATCAGGTATTTAAAGGTGAGTCAACACAGTATGGGAGCTGTCAGTTAATAAAGACAGCAGTTCTGTATAGTCATTTCTATGCCATTGAATGTTTCTTATCTCTGCCCCTTAGAAGTCTTGAAAGCTCTTTCCCTTGAAAGTATTGCAGAGAGAATAAAGTCAACTAAAGGGAGGGTAAAAACAAAGGAAAACCAGTGATATCAGAGACATATAAACACTCCAGAAACCACAACTGTGGGAAAGCCTTGCCCCAGCCCTACATCCAGTTCCTCAGGACAAAGGGTAACTAAACCAGAACTTATTTTACTGAGCGTGCCTTCTGAACATGAGGCCCACTTTAATTTAGGTAATTAGAGTGTTAGTCCCTGAAAGAAAATTCACTAAATTCAGCTGCAATTAATGGACTTGAAATGGCAGGTTTGCTTTAACTCAATGAGCATGAATATTTTATGCCTTCTGTACTCTATTATAATGATAATAGTTCTACTGTATGTATAGTGCTATCTCAGCTCACACCATCATTTGTGTAAGGATAAGGCAATATTATGAGACAGAAAATATACTCCATTCTCTTTGGGAATATACATGAAGGCCCTGTGGTTACCAATTAATATAAAGAAAATGCCTGCAATTAATGCCTAAGCTTTGCATTTTCTAGGAACAGTAATTTGCTTTTGATAGAGTAATTGGTTTCAGAATTACTGAATAGTATCTCTGAAGCTTGCCTGGTCCCCAAACATTAAATTGCAAGTCACTTTTCAAGGCCCTCAAACATAAATGAAGCTAGAATGTTGAAACATCATTTGAGCTTTGATTTCTCCGGTCCTCCAGGACTATGTCCCTGTCCCTGTCCCTCAGTGTTTCCTACACACCTCAGTCAAATGGGAATCAGTTCAGGCAGCACAGGGACCTAACGCAGAGTAAACTATATATTGCAACCCTCTGTAGAATGAGTCTACAGGAAAGTATTTATTTGCCCTTTTATAGAAAAAAAGCAAGAAAGGCACAAAACATACTTTCCATGGGACTCAATCAAAATTGAATGACTGGGATTTAACTTTCACAAGTCATTATGTTTTGAAACATGGTCTTGCTAGGTTGCTGAGAGCCTCACTAAGACACTGAGGCTGGCCTCGAACCTGTGGTCCTTCTGTCTCAGCCTCAGTACTGGGATTACAGGTGTGAGCCACCACACCCAGCTTTATTACTATATTGTTTATAGCACATTGTGTTTCCTTCAGAGCACGTCTCACAATGTGTAACTTCACTGGCATCTATGTGTTGACTCACCTAACATCTGCCTCTTCATGTTAGACTGCAAGTTTCATGAGCAAGGTCTCTGTTTTGTTCACCAGATGTGCCTAGCACAGAGTAGATCCTCTGCTTTATTTATTAAATGAATAGATATAGCAGCTTCAGGGCTTGGATGACAAAGAAAGCTTTTCTCCCTACTGCTGCATGAATGCAAGCTCCATGCTAGCCCAATAACAGAGTGCCCTGGAACCTTCTGGAAGCAGCTCACCTGTTGTGGGCACTGGGGCCTTCGAGCTGGCTGAGATACTGGTGCTCAGTCTCCTGGGAGGGGATAAGTGGGAACCAAAGAGACCACCACATGCTAACCAGCATTGACAAATGATGTAAGGACCCCTGGGATACCCCGCTTGGGGATTCCCAGTAATATCCTAAGGTTTTATCTGTTAATAGTGGCTAAGAACTATTTAGTCTGCAGACATTTAAACTACATAGATATTTTAGAATATGTCTAGAAGATTAAGTTGTGTTGCTAATTAAACATACAAAGCCACAGTTTGGAGCTATTTTAAGTGTAGAAATCTATATTTCTGACATGAAAAATTCATTCTGAAAAAAATCAAAAGTTAATTTCTCATACCCATTTCTTACCTAATAAAAATCTTCATGAGCACTAAGAAAAGAGGCAACTTTTTCTCTTTTTTCCTTTTAAAAACAAATCCTGAGGCTGGGCATGGTGGCACACGCTTATAATCCCAGTACTTGGGAGGCTGAGACAGGAGGATTGCAGATTCAAAGCCAGCCTCAGCTACTTAGTGAGACCTTCCACAATTTAGTGAGACCTGTTTCAAAATAAAGAATGAAAAATAGGGCTGGGGGTGTAGCTTGGAGGTAGAATACCCCTGGATTTAATCCCCAATACTGCAAATAATGATAATAACAATAATAATAATAATAATAATATAGAAAGAAATCCTGAGATACTGTGCCAGGGCTGAGGAGCCTATTAGTCAGAATGAGTGCTGGCATTTTTATGCTTCCCAAGAGTATGCTGCTGGCCAAGTTAAACCCTCTTACGCTGTACTCCACATTTCTAGTAGCTGTTAAGTTCTCATTGCATGTCATCCTCACCTTAACACTCAGTACCACTGACAAATACAAGAATTAGAAGCAAAATAGCAAGAAGGATATGTGGGGAATTTATAGTCAAGCCATCGGGAAGGCAAGTCAGACACGTGCCTAAGCAGTTCTGATGTCCTTTCCTGTCCTGACCCTGCCTGTCACAGCAAGACAAACGAATGCAGAGATCCGGCAACAGAACTGTGACCCCAGACCCACCCATCCAATGAAGAAATGAGTGTGAGCATTACTGAGCTTCTCAAGACCCAACAACCACAACCTGGCAAGAAGTCACAGACTCTGTAATAAATTAACCCTCTAAGGAGTCTACTATTGAAAAGATACTTTGAATCTGATGTCCTCATTTCTACTAACAAACTTCTCTTCACTGAACAATTTCCTAAGGATAGAGATTATAGCATTTTACTATAAAGAAATTATGTGAGGAAAAATTTTGTGGCTGGGTGTGGTGGTACACACCTATAATCCCAGTACTTGGGAGGCTGAGACAAGAGGATGTCAGGCTTAAGGACAGCATAAGCAATGTATGAGACTCTCAGCAACCTAATGAGCCTGTCAGTGTCTCTCTCTCTCTCTCTCCCCCCCTCCTTCCCATGTCTAATGCACAGCTCCTTCACTTTCTACCACAGTGTACTATGATCAGAACTATGTATATCCAGACCCATGAGCTTGCACCTATGGTTACTGGAATGCTTTCCTGACTGTGGATCCCTGCAGGGTCGTTCTATGGCTCATAATCCTGCAGGAAAACTTGCATTTGTGGAATGGTTATCATGGGCTACAAAGTATAGTGTGTACTTTTGAGACCATTAACTCAAGTACAAAATTGGGCACAAGTGTTGATTTTTACAATGGAAAGAGCCTAGACCAGATAGCAAGGACAAGCTTCTCAATCTATTTGAAGGTGACAAGCCAAAGTCTCTCGCCTTAAAAATGAATCTCGGGTAACAAGATTCTTATAAAACCTTTTGGATGCTAAATTTACATGGTTCAAGATTAAGAACCAGGTTTTCTTAGGATTGGCAAGAAAAACATTGTTTAAAAAACAATGGCAATCAAATTCAAGATGCATTATATGAATGTATCCCTATGATATATAATTACAATGCACCAATAAAAATTTAAAAAAATTTTAAAGATGCAGGATCAAATTTAAAGTTTTAATTAGATATGATACAAAAATAATGATAATAAGCCCACAATAAGCCAAACACGTGGACCTAATTTTCTTTCTTGGCTTTTTTTTAATTAGGTAAACAAGAAGCTCTATTTCCTGTCACATAAGCAATTATTATGAAGCACACCAATAAAGTTAAAAAACAGCAGTGAGAGTTCATTTTGGCATGGGGAGACCTGCCTGTCAGGCTATTAATAAGCAGAACTACTTATATCTACTACTAATAATTTACTTATATCTAGAATATAATACTATTAATAGAATAGTTAAAATTCATGTAGGCCCAGAGATCAAGATTTCTCTCACTCTCGCTCTTGCTCTCTTGCGCTTGCCGCATGCACGCGTGCGCAAGCGCGCGCACACACACACACACACACACACACACACACACGGATTGTAGCCAAAAAGGATCAGTCTACTGATGGAGTAGACTATTCAACAAAAGAATCATTTAATTTAAATCTTACACCTGTGGTAATGCTAGAAACAATGAATATTATCACAAAGACTAGACCAGTTTTCCTCAGCTGGGGCAAACCTGCTTTGTTTCCAGGAGAAAGACACTCTCATTATATGTAGGGACTGGCAATATGGGGCTCACTGTAATTCAATAGTCAGAAAGTGTAATCTTCAAACATATCTGATCCTAGAGTTAAAAGACAAATTAACATTTTAATTAAAACAGGATAACTTAAAGTAATTGAAAAGAGCAAGACTCTAGTGACTTAAGACTAATCTACTAGCAAGCTCTTATTTCACCTAAGTGAAACTAAGTACAGATCTTAACTGGACTTCTTGTACCAGTGGTTTTTTAAGGAGGATACCCAACTCCTAACTGAATTAAAAGTGACAATGTTAATTGGAAAATCAGGGTTTGCAGTAAGTGGGGTTTACTGCTGCACTGATTCATAATCACATTATATAGAACAGAAAACTTCTTTAGGGAAATCATAGATGTTACTTTATGCTAGAACTTCCTGGAAATAGCATTTTCCATATTTTGAAAGGTAGTTTTGAATCACCCTATTCCCCCTCCCAATCAAAAATTCTTTATAAAGGACATATGTGCCCACCCTTATTTGGGAAGCTGATGATTTTACGTTAGAATCTGCAGGCAGCCACACACACACAGGGAGTGGCTAGGCTGGTAGAGGACTCGCTCCTATAGGGGAGCACTGCAGCTCAGCTTCTGGCAGTTCACTAGTGACACTTTCTTCTGCTTAATTCCCTTGGATTTGGGGCAGGAGAGTATGATCACCAAATTATAAAAATGATGCTTTATTAATGCAAGAATTCTATGCATTCTACTTCAGTCTATCCATCTTTCTGTTGTAATTA
>PVJS01017105.1:20177-35177 GCA_004027185.1 Glis glis | reverse complement strand
CGCTACACCCCCAGCCCTATTTTTTATACTTTATTTTGAAACCGGGTCTCACGAAGTTGCGGAGGGCCTCACTAGGTAGAGAGAGAGAGAGAGAGAGAGAGAGAGAGAGAGAGAGCTGAGGCTGGCCACGAACCCGGATCCTCCAGTCTCCGCCTCCCAAAGTACTGGGATTACAAGCGTGCGCCACCACGCCTGGCACTTTATTTTGTTTTATTTTATTTTTTTTGTTACTGAGAATTGAACCCAGAGATATTTTATCTCTGAGCTATACCCCTAGCCTTTTTAAATTTTATTTTGAAACAGGGTCTTCAAAAGTTGCTGTGGGTGGTCATGAACCTACCCTGTGATTCTCCTGTCTCAGCCTCCCGAGTACTGTGATTACAGTCTTTTTAGTTATGCTGAACAGTTGATCTAAAAAAAACTAAGAGGCCTTAAAAGCAGACTCAGAATGAAGGTCCCTCTAACTGTGTCCTGCTCTCCCACCGACCTACTCCAAGCACAGGGAAGAGAGTTTTTCTGTAAGACTTATTTATCTGCCCAAAGTTCAGACCTGCAAAACAAGAAACCAATATACTTCTGGTTTCTTTTCTGAGGTTTCATTAACTCATATCATAGGAAGAAAGGGTGAAGTCTGTCTGTACACCCAAACAGACCTTTGTCTGTCTGTTGTCTTCTATTTCTGAACCATAAAGGATCATGTACAATCCATTGTCTACACTATGGGCCTTGTGGACTTCATCTGAGGCCACTGTATGCTTTTCTAAACCCACTAATATCCCCTAAAAATTATTTATTACTGTCCCCAAAATTATCTACATTCTCCATCTTTGCCCTCCCCTATAGAAAAAAAGAGCACATAAGTTTCTAAATCATGTTGGGTCAGTAGATAATCACACTCCTTTAATTTTCTTCCATGGTATGATTTTTCCCTCTTTTCAACATTAATAAATTATGTGCTTTCTTTCCTCTTTATTCCATCTGTTAATTCCAGAAAAATGTTTATAGATAAAGGGGATATTTCCCTCCACCCATACACTTTGATATATAAAATAATATTCAACTTAGCCTTTCACATTTCCCAGAATAATAATTAATAACATCTTTATTATCCTTCCAGCCACTGATAACAATTGAATGACAAGGGGCTCTTTGTGAGCAACAATCATATTATGTACATATAAGTAACAGTATTGAGGTAAATATAAGTAAAACATGAACAATGCACATGCTAAATACAAATGTGTTATTTCTCAGGTGTAAGTAGTTGTTGACTTTGGATCATCCATCCATCTGCAGAGGTTTGAGGATGCATCCTGGGAGAGCAAAACCGCTGCTGCGGTTCCTCTCCTGGGTCCTCTGGTTCTTTACTGTTCCTTATTTTTATAAGTCTTGTGCAGAATAAGGAGTGCTTAGCAATTTATTCCAATTCAGACACAGCTGATGTTCTAGTCTGGGTGTGGAATATCCCCCATAAGCCCATGTGTTAAAGGCTTGGTGCCCAGGTTGGCACTATTAGGAGGTGATGGGAACTAAGAGTTAGAGCCTATGGGGAGGTTTTGGGTCTTTGGGGACATGCTCTCAAAGGGGATGTAGGACTCTGGTCTCTTCTTCTTTTTCATGTCCCAGCCCTGAGATGATCATCTCTGCCCTGTTCCCTGTTCCCACCACAATTTGCCTCCTTAGGCCCAAAGCAATAGGACTGATGGGTCATGGACTGAAATTTCCAAAACTGTGATTCAGATTAAACATTTACCTGATTATTACTTACCTGATTATTAATAAGTTGATTGCCCCAGGTATTTGTTATAGTAACAGAAGGCTGACCAACACAACTATACTGAATCTCTTACTACCTAATAGACATGAAAGTTGTATTACCTTTCTGTATTCATCAGCATTTTCAGAACTGTCATCTAAAAGACTTGACCATATAACATAGAAGAAGGAAGATGTATTAGCTCATGTTTTTCCTTGGAGATATTGGGGTTCATTCTATGTGAGACCAGGGACCGTGGATCTCAGGGTATGGTGGCAGTGGGAAGTGGAGAGAGGGAGAACACAAGGCTTTGCTCTCACATCATGAAGGCTGGAAGAGAGAGAAGGAGGAGAGGAGGAACTATATATAATCCCCAAGGCTGCAACCCACCTTCTCCAGCCACATTCTACCAGCCTGGGCCACTACCTAGATAAATCCATTACAATGGATTCAACTATTGCTGAGATTACAACCAAGCCCTGCTTCCAACATTGCCACCCTGTTTCTGTGAGGGCTGGGGGACACCCCAAAACCAAACCATTACTCTCTGCCCCTGGCTTCCTAGACCTCATGGCCACCTCACAATGCAAAATGCATTTAGTCCATCTCCATAAGTTTCCAAAATCTTAATAGTTCCAGCGTTGCTGAAAAGTCACAAAGTCCAAAGTCTCCTCTGAGACTCAAAGCAAACTCTTGTGAGCTTCTGTAAAATACAATGAAGATCAAAATAAACAGTAAGTTACATGCATCCAATATATAATGGCAAAGAGTAAGCATTTGAATCCCCAAAGGGATGAATAGGGCCACAGAAAGAAGGAATGGGATCAAAACAGTTACAAAATCTGGCAGGGCAAACATTTCATCCTGGGGCTATATTTCTGGCATTTGGGGCACATGTCCATGATAGGCGATCTCCTGTGGCCTGGCTGATTGCAATGGGCAGTTACTGCCTCTTCCAGGCTGACTCCATGGCTTGCAGCTAGCAGCCTTTCTTCATGGTTGATCCACATTCCTGGCATTTTTAAATTGCAGGGATTTGTCTTGCAAGCTTGGCTTCACCCTCACGGCTTCAATGTGCCCCACTTGGGTTGCTTGCAGGGATTCTGACCCTGACACACGTTGCCTGGATTCCCAGGCCTTCCTTTGAAATCTGGGGGAAAGCCTCCATGACCCCTTGTTTCCAGCCAAGCCAGCATTGTGTGAGTGCTGAGACAGAGCACCAACAGAAAAGCTCCTCATGCCCTCTTGAATCACAGTTGCAGGGCCCGCTCCAATCAGGTCACAGCTGGGCCCGCATCCACCCAGGCCTCCCCTTGGCCCCAACTCCATCTGCTACCACTTCCTCCTTCCTGTCAGCCATGTTACTTTCTTCCATAACATCATCTGTCTGGGCCCCAGCTTTACACATGCCTTTCTAGCCAAACTATAAATTATAAAGTCTCTCGGCTTTACTGTCGGCTCCCAAAATTCAGTGTACAATTTGCTGAGTGCAAGCATCAATATCCATAATGCAGTTTGGATATTTTACTGTTTTGAGGTTTCTTCCACCCATTTTATTATCCCATCATCTTTAAATTTGGCCTCACACAAAGTTTCAGGACACAGGAATACTGCAGATAAGTTCCTTGCCAAAGTGTAATACACGTGGCCTCTACTCCATTTTCCTAATACTAGAAATGGATTCTAGGGAAGCCACAAATAAAAACTCATGAAGTAAAAAGTAACTTGGCAAAGCAATTTAATTCTGCAGAAGGGCGTGCAACCAACCAAAAGTCTGGTAAGCAAGCACACTGAGCAGGCAGTCCACGCTTCTTTTATCCCTAAGGTGATCCTGCCCCTTGCCCTGATTAGTGAGGGCTTGGGTTCACAACTCTGCACAATTGGCTGTTCTCTAAGACAGAAAGAGACTCTGAAATAAAGTTTTGATAAAGGAACAACGTTTAAAGTACAATTGTGCAGTGATTGGATTATTTCTATGACAGGTGAGAGTGTAGAAACAAAGTTTAAGTCTCTGGAAGAGTTTGGTAAACCAGAGGTCATATGACCTGAGATGGCTGACATTCAGGAAGAGTATGCAAGTGGAGCATATAGACAAATGTACACATCACAACATAGACACCCAGGCTACAATTACAAAATGAATGCCTAATCTACGGTCACAAGATGGAAAATAGTACGCTTCTATACACTTTTGCTACTTCAATAGAAAAGATTATCTTTATTCCTTACACTATGGAATCCTCTTTGCCCTCCAAAATCTCCTGAGCACAGTCTCTACCATCCACCTTTCTAGCCACATTTGCCACATTCTGGCCCTTCCAATTTCCTCTCACAAAACAGTTCCAAAGACTCACAAAACACATGGCCAAACTAAGATATAGCCATGACCCCACTGCTCTGGTACCAATTTCTGTATTAGTCAGCATTTTCATAGCTATTATCTAAAAGACTTGACCATATAACTTAGAGAAAGAAGGGTTTATTAGCTCATGGTTTTTCTTGGAGATATTGGGGTTCAGTCCATGTGAGACTGGGGACCGTGGATCTCAGGGGATGGAAGTGGCAGGAAGCGGACAGAGGAAGAGCACAAGGTTTTGTTCTTACAACATGAAGGGCAGAAAAGAAAGAGACAGAGTGAGGGAAGGAGTAGCCATATATAATTCCTAAGGCCGCACCCTCAGGGACCCACCTTTTCCAGCCACACTCTACCATCCTGGGCCACCACCCAGATAAATCCATTTTGATGGATTTATCCACTGCTGAGATTACAACCAAGCCCCGCTTCCAACATTGTCACCCTGTTTGGGTGAGGGCTGGAAGACAACCAGAACCAAACCATTACACTTTCTAACCTGAATTTCTTTATGTAAATAAATAGGGATAGAAATAATACTCACTGCTCATGTGAGTGCAGAGAGTCAGTGGTTCTCACAAGGAGACTCTTTTCTCTAAATGTTATCTAGTTCTTCAAGCTCCATCACTATCACAGTGTGAGCTGTCTTCACACTGGCCTTGGGGGTGTACCTTCTCCGTCTATGCCTCGGACTGAAGGTGCCTGGGCCACAACTTTCTGCAGTGGGACTGGGAAGTTAGGTTAGAACTTAGCAAAAGCCTGAGAGTAACAAAAGGAAATGAGTTCCTGGGGTTTACAATACAACCTTGTGAGCCCTAAGGATAAGGAGAAGAGATTGCTTAAATCTCTTCTCCTTATCCTTAGTGAGGAAAGAGTGGACAATGATGGTTTCATTAATTTAGAAAACATGAAATAGAGTTCAAGGCATATCGAGTAGTTAAAGTGGTCTTATTTGGTAAATTCTCAGATTTAATGTAAAGATTTCATTAAATTGAAAATAAACCTTTAGAAAACAGAATTCTAGAACTGGAAGAGCCTAGATTTGAATGGCAGTTGTATCTGAGATTTGAGTGTTTTATCTACCATTAAGTTGGAGACTGAAAAAGTTACTCAGCTTCTCAAAGGTCACTGTTTTCAATGGTAGAAAATGAAAAAAAAAATGATAATGATTGTGTCTACTTCAGATCCTTAGCAGCAGTAGCTGATTAGTTAGTATATTATCTGGCATTAAATTAATGCATAATATCATATTTAGAGAGTAGGAAATGAAGTGATGGGCACTGGGGAAGATGACTGATGGAATCGAAGGTCCCTAGGAAGATAGAGAATAGTTTCTAAAGCAAAGAAGAAATTAAGCCAGACTATTTCCTTATAAAGGCTTAATTCTTAAGTCCACCTACCTTCCATGCTGATATTTATCAAAGTCTACCCAAGAAACCTTTTCTGACTTTTTTGGCCCTGATGAAAGAATTCTTCTAATTTACTGCATTAAAAAACAGGCAAAATTTATAAAGGAAGGAGATAAGAACTTTGTATCCTAAAGTAAATTGAAAGTTCATATTAAAATAAGATTTGTGGTTGGTTATTTTTGTACCTGTTTAATAAATTAATTTTACATAAAGTAGTTTCTATATTTTATAGTATTTTATTTTAGATGAAAGGTGGTACCTGTGGTATTTCCTATACTGAATACCAGGTCTTCATTTTAGTTTTTTTTTTAAGTGTAATATTCTATCTCAAGGAAATCCACATATATGTGCTTATGATTCTGACATAGTGTGAATTTCAGCGGCATAGCAAAGCAGTCAAGGGTTCTTGCGTACCTCTAAAGCCCGATTTTAGCTTTGAAATTTTATGTACTTAATTTTTTTGTGTGGTACTGGGGATGGAACCAAGGGGCATTCTACCTCTGAGCTACAACACCAGCCCTATTTTTATTATTATTATTATTATTATTATTATTATTATTATTATTTGGTGGGACCGGGGATTGCACCCAGGGACATTCTACTTCTGACCTATACCCCCAGCCCTATTTTTTATTCTTTATTTTGAAATAGGGTCTCACTAAGTTGTGGAGGGCCTCACTAAGTAGCTGAGGCTGGCCAGGAACCTGGATCCTCTGGTCTCAGCCTCCCAAGTACTAGGATTGCAAGCATGTGCCACCACACCCGGCTTTATTATTTTATTTTAAAACAGGGTCTCACTAAGTTGCTGAGGCTGGTCATGAAACTCAGATCCTCCTGTCTCAGCCTCCCAAGTACTGGAATTACAAGCATAAGCCACCATGTCCAAAAGCTTTGAAATTTGAAATTTTTTTTGTTTGTTTGTTTTTTTGCGGTACTGAGGATTGAAGGATTGAACCCAGGGGTGTTCTACCTCCGAGCTCCACCCCCAGCCCTATTTTTTATTCTTTATTTTGAAACAGAGCCTCACTAAGTAGCTGAGGCTGGCCACGAACACGGATCCTCCTGTCTCCACCTCCCAAGTACTGGGATTACAAGCGTGCGCCACCACGCCTGGCTGAAATTTGAAATTTGAAATTATATTCTGAAAAATGTGGATAGAACACATCTCTACTACTTATTTTTCTTTGATTATATGTATAATAATCTGAACATTGTATGGTATAATATCAGATAAAAAGAACTATTATAGTAGAAAATATACATACCAATGACTAACAACTATTTCTGAGAGACAAATATTTGTTTCCTACACATATTTTTCTACACTATTCTTCACCAAAAAATATATAAAATATATTTTCAGAAAGAATTTGAGCACATCTCCTTCCCACAAATAACAATTACAATTGCTGTTGACTGACCTCTTGTCTTTGTTGCTTCCCGAAGGAATTCAACAAAAGCAGGAGAGATTAATGAGGGAAGTTGAAGCTCCTATTATGTCACATATACTCAAAAACTTGCCAAATTTAAAGTCAAATTAAGAATTGACATTAAACTTTGAAAAGTTGGTTGTAAAGAGTAGGATAGCAACTAAAATTTACAGCAGAATAAAATGTTAGGGTCCCTAATAAATGTCCAAGGAGAACATAGAATCTAAGAGAGTGGACTCATTCCAAGGTTATCTTAGAATTCACAGAAACATTTCTATTAAGTTCCTACATAAAAAGTGAAGAAAGACAAGGGTATTTTAACAATTCACATAAGAAATTTTATTTCTCTTAAACTACTATAAAATTGCTAATAATTTGTCAAGTATAATATTCCAATTATAAGATTCTGAGAGTCACCATCCTAGAAATGAAATTGTGAAATGCATAAAAATGGAAAATAACAGACCTTTTCTTTTCAAAAATGAAAGCATCATACAGAAGACAAGACTTAGACTTTCCAGATAGTTCATTTCCTATCATTTCCCATTACCTGACCCCAGAGTATTAGAACCAGAACCAACTTTTCTACTTAATATTAGCCAGGAAATTGTGAAAATGGTAATAACATAAGGCAGATGCAGCAACAGGGAACGTTTGACAGCACTGCACAGAAAGTTAATGTTTTAATAATAGCAATAGTTTCAATAAAGGAAAAGGAGAATGCTCCATTTGGATTGTCACAACAATTCAAAAAGTCGCCCCATGTGATCCCTTCCTCTCAAATCCTAGAGCAATGCATCACCTCTTGTGGTAAAAGTGAGGGTGGATCATAGAAATAACACACATTTAGTAGTGTGTGCAATTCCCCTAATAAAGTGGCCGCCCTGGTATTTTGTGGAGCAAGCAGAAGAGAAGCTTCCTAAACCTTTGCAATGCATAAATCTGCCTAAGTAGAAATTAGAGTGGAAAGAACTGTAGATTTTTTTTTTTATGGGAACTGAGGAGCATGCAAAGTTGGAATTTTAGGGAAATGTTGGGTCTAGAAATAAGAATTCTCTAGAGGTAGTGACAAATGCCTGACTCAAGAATGTGGCCTTGTAGAGAAGACGGGCAAGGCCACACTGTAGTAGCTCAGCAAAGCAGCAAGTGTGCAGAGCAGAAAGTAGCAGCACACTAGAGGTATCTCAGCTGTACCCAGCTAGTGAGAGAAGTAAAAAAAAAAATTATGTTTATTAGTAAACATACATGTGGAACTCCTATGTGGCATGGATGAATACAAGTTCATTAAAAATATTAATCACAATCATCTTTACAAAAACCTGTGAGATGGGAACTCTTACTATACATATTTTGCAAGTGGGGAAACTGAGGTTCAGAACCATCAAACAATTTGCCCAAGGATAATATTCTGCTTGAATTTTAGCAAAGACCTCAAAAGGAAGAGAGAGAGAGAGAGAGAGAGAGAGAGAGAGGAGAAATAAGAAGAAATTGGTGCTAGTGCTCCCAGATTCCAAAGTGAGGCAAGTTGTTGTATTTTCAATTTTCTGAATTCTCAGTCTTCCACTACTCCCCAACTTGTGCTGCAGTAATTAGTGATCCAGTCTTCCCATGGCTCTACCACCAAGGATTCATTTTTGCTCAAGTGACATGTTTTGCAGGTTGGCTGGGGCTTCTTCTTCAACATCTCTACTCTGAGATCAAAAGCATTATCTAAAACACTCAGTTCTATCAGAGGGAAAGAGGGCTCTGGTTGACTTTTTTATCTGCATTACATGTGACACTGGTCTCTTCTACTCACGGCTCATTGGCCAGAACTAGTTACACAACTCTGCTAACTAAAAATGGTGCTATGAGGACAACCCTACCATATGCATGAAAAGGTATTGAGGGAGCGGAACTAGGTTGGGGAGTTGGAGAACTGGAGTACTATGCAAGCAGAAGCAATGACTACCGATTTCAAGGTAGCTCAGAATTCCTTTTGAAATATTTGACGACTCAATGGCATAGGCATGTCTCGGTATAATGGTCAGGAGAGTTGAGTTTGGAGAGAGAATATCCTTAGGAAAAGCCAGGGGAGTATTCCGGGATTATCTTTATCCCTCTCCTATGGAGAGGAAAGGGAGATGCTAATTCTCCTTACTTCAAATCTAAGGGACCAGGTGTAGAGGTTGGTTTGTGTCCTCCGGAATTTGGGGACATGATGCACTACTCCCTGGATCACAGCTGTGCAAACACCCAAATGAGGGACCAACTGCAGAAACTCATTAAGCAGAGGAAGAAGCAGTTATGTTATAGTCAAATGCAAGTTTCTTATGGAATAGAGAGAAAAGGGAGTGAGGAAGAAAGAGAACAAGGGGTGTGCAGGAGCAGATCAGCATTCCAGAGCCTTCTTCAAGTGCTTTTGCACAGAGCTGCTTGTGCATACGATAGTAGTCCTCGAAAGCAAGGCTGTATGCAAATGGTCAGAAAACCAAGATCATCAGAGGGAACCCTATCCAGCGAGCCAAAGTGTGTCTGCTGCAGGGTGACAGCTCCCAGAAATGGGCTCTGAGGTCACAAGAAAGCACTCCACCCAAGAGGATCAGCCTTGAACTCTAGCTCAGAGAACACCATGCTCACAGGAATGCCAAGCAAATCTGTTTCCTTTCCTCAGCAATGCTTCTGAATACCCCTTCCTCCCTGCCATGGAGAGATCAGAACACAGAGAGTGATTTGGGGTGGGGGGTGTGTGTGTGTGTGTGTATGTGTGTATGTGTGTGTGTATGTGTTCATGGATGGGGGTCTAGGAGTATAAAAAGCAAAGGAAGCAAGCTGGTCATGCCCACCTCTTCTGCTGTGGGCCTTCCTACCTACCCTGGCCCGAGTTGTGGGAGGGAGAAGGAGGAGAGACAATGGAAGGAGTGTGCCCCAGTTTATATCTTGAATGTCTCCCAGAGGCTGTGAGTTAGAAGCTTGGTCCAATGCTGATGCTCTTGGGAGGCGGTGGCAGAGTCATTATGAGATGTGACTTAGTTGGAACTCCTAAAGTCATCCGGGGCATGCTGTCAAAGAGGATTGTGAGACCCTGGCTTCTTCCTCGCCCTCTTTTGCTTCCTGGCCATGAGATGAGCAGTTTGCTCCATCATGCTTCCCCTGCCAAGCGTCACCCCTATCCGAGAACCACACCAATACCTCTACCTGACCTTGGACTGGAATCCCTCAAATCAAAAGCCAAAATAGAAATTTCTCTCTTTATAAGTTAATTATACCAGATATTTTGTCATAGTGGCAGAGAGCTGACTGACACAGAATAGTATTTCTGAATGAGACTCAGAATGTCTTGTTTAACTCTGAGATAAATATATCCACCACCGAACTGAGGCTGTAAAATAAGTACCTGGAAAGCATGTATAGTCTCTGAGAATGAGAAGATAACCCGTGGGCCTGCCTGGATCTCAGTCACGGCCGGAGCAAGAAAGAACCATGCAGAAAAAGTCAGCATTGCCTCTTGATGGCCTCTAGAACTTTCTTGTTTCAAAGAACAGTAGTCCTTCCTTATCCACAGTTTTAGCTGGCTGCAGTCAACCATGATCCAAAAATATTAAATGAAAAGTTCCAGAAATAAGCAATGCCAGAAATAAAGCAGTAAGCTTTCAATTGTGCATCAGTATGAGTAGTATGGTGAAATATCACATCCTCCCACCCCATCCTTCCCGGGACAGTGAATCACCCCTTTGCCTAGAATACCTAGACTTACATGTCAGCCATCTATTGGAGATTTAGTAGCCATCTTGGTTATCTCATTGACTGTCCTGGTGTCACAGTGCTTAGGCTCAAGTAACTGTCTTGTGTAGTAGCCCTAGCACTACATCATGATGCCTGTCATTCATGTCAGTTCATCTTCACATCAACATTGTATCATCTCATATCAGCACAAGAAGAAGAGGGAGGGTGTATGGTACAAAAAACATTTTGAGAAAGAAACCACATTCTGATAACTTTTATTACAGTGTGTTATTATAATTTCTTATTTTAATTATTATATTTTATTATGAGCTATTATTATTAATCTCTTATTGTGTCTAATTTATAAATTAACTTTTATCTTAAGTATGGATGTATAAGAAAAACATAGATATACAGAGTTTGGTGCTACCTGTAATTTCAGATATCCACTGGGTTCTTGGAACCTATACCCTAAAATAAGGCAGTACTACTGTACCAGCTTCAGATAACCCATGCTCTAGAATAAATTTGATTCTTCTCAAATAATCATTTGATTATCTTTATATTAAATAGTAGATTTAAGTGTCCTGGACCTAGGGAATGCAACTTTTAACAGATCTCACAATCTTAGCGCCCAGAGTGAGCAGATTGTAAAATGGATTCCTCTACAGAACATGGCCTTGAAAAACATAATATTTCTTAGCAGGGAGCTTACACTTGCAATAGAACACATGTGCACAATTAATTAATTAATTCTATTTATCTCATTAAAAATTGAAGCAATAGCATATTTATAGAATCTATATAAGAATAGCACAAAGTCACTTTTCCCCCTAAACCATGTGTATATAAGATTCTGACACAATGCTCCAACACCCTCAAACATTTTGATGTGCATTTCCAAACAGACATTGTCCTATATAGTTGCACAATTTCTATCCAAATCAGAAGATCAGAATCAGTACATGGGATGGTTAAATGTGTGTGTGTATCATCTTGGCTAAGCTATGATGCCTGGTTTTTTTTTGGTCAAACACTATTATACATGTCACTATGAAGGTTATTTTGTAGATGTAATTAATATTTATATAAGTTCATTTTATGTAAAGAGGTTAACCTTGATAATGTGTATGGGTCTCATCTCATCAGTTTAAAAACGTTAAGAGCAAAACTAAAGTTTACTAGGAAAAGAGGGAATTTGGCCTCTCTAAGTTAAATATCTCAGGTATTTGTTATAGTAATATAAAGCTAAAATCATTAGTGTCCTTATAAGGAGATAGGAGAAAGCTTGTTTGCTCTCTCTCTCTTTCTCTCTCTCTCTCTTTCTCTCTCCCTGTCTCCCCCCTTGTAAGAATGTAGAAAGATGCTATCAATCTGAAAACCAGAAAGAATGTTTTCACCAAGAACTGGATGGGTCAGCACTTTGGTTTGGACTTATCAACATCTAGAAGTGTGAGGAAAACTTTTCTATTGTTTAAACTACACAGTCTATGGTAATTTGTTATAATAATCCAAGCAAAATAAGAATGAAATATTTAAAGATGTAACTTTATACCAATATTTATCTCTATACCTGTTTGTGTATATTAAAAGTTTGTGTTTACACTTAAACTTCAGTTGCAATCCAACACAACAAAATCAGATAGTTGTTTGAATCTTTCCACCAGTCTTCTGTGGAGACATTTTCTCACCCAGTTGGAAACCAACATCTCTTCAGAGCACCCTTCTGTGTGTCGATGCTGCCTACTCCACTCCGAGTCTAACACCTGGGCCAGGTCACTACTACTGCCCCTCGACACACACACATGGACAACGTTTGCATCCCATCCTATGTCAGGTTACCTATCCACGTAGATGCCCTCATGAGCGATGGGGTCCAGCACAGTGCTGGGTGCCGCCATGCCCACATGGACTCTGTTCTTACCCAGGCTGGGCTTCAGTGATCAATTCCAGGCCCCACAGTGCCACTGCACTTCTCCAGCTCCTTCTTGCCCAGCCAGCCCTAATGGTACATCAACAACAATGTAGCCACAATATCTAGGTTTCCCTAGATATTGGGACAAAAAAATGAGCAAAGAATCAAAATGATAAATTAATTCCAGTCAGTCTAAGTTTCAAAATTCTTCCATTGCAGCTCTTAGGATGTTGCTAATCCATGGTCAGGATGCTGCACTTGGCATGACACTGTCTGCCTTAAAAAATTGTGAGGACACTAGTTAAATAGACCCATCTAGTTTTGTGGCCTATAGAGTCAGCTCTACTCTATGGGATTTATTTTTAATATGTGTAGAGAAAATGTGTTGGACTTGGTGATCTCAAAGACCTTTCCTACCATTAACATTCTTTGATTTGAGATTTAAATAGAAGGAAATTTATTTTCCTCCTCTCAATTATTTTTTGTAACCAGGAATATGTTCCAGTAACAATGCATTCCTTGTCTTACTAACTAAAGGATCCATTAAAGAAATCTTTGTGACCCAGAGCACAGGCCGCCTCCCATTTCCATGAGAAAGCTTTTAAGCCCTAAATTTCTGAATTTATTATTTACTTTAACTCCCCATCTTTCATGGGGCCAGACATGCCCTCTGTGTCCTAACTTCTCCATCACCCATGAGAACACTTTTATGTGGTTAGGTTTAATGCTTTAATGTAAGAAAGCAAGGAAAGATCTGTTTTTAATCCTGGAATTGTTTTAAAGTTTGAATTTCATTTTTGGCCTGATATAAGGCTTATCCAAATTTCAAATCTAGTCACATTATTTGTGGTGAGATTATCCATTATTTTTAAGTTGAGCCTTAAAGACACATGCTTCTTTCTCAACATAATGAGAATCATAAGCAAAGGCCCATCTAATTGTTTTTAAGAAGAAAATATTTGTGACACAGATTGTAGTAGTAGGAAATACAATCCTCTTCAAAGTATAGTCCTCCTTCAAATCTACTTTGCTTACTAATAGATTAAAATATCCTATCCAATAAGCTATTATTTGTGTACAGGTAGCAACATGACAGGGTGTGAAGAAAGAGAATAGAATTTACTACTCATAATTGAGCAGTCTCAACTATGGAATCAAAGATAAGGCTAGTTCAATGGAGAAATAGTGTGACCACCTACATACCATGAGAGGGACGTTGGAAGCTGTAGACACCAATATAGACTCCAGTAAGGAGATTGAAGCAGTGTATCTGCCATCATTTTTCTTCGAACTAGATATGCTTTTGTTTTTAAAATATTTGCTTCCGGTCTTTTTACTCACTGTATTTAAATTTGCTTAAATATTTTAGGCATAAAAATAAATCAGCACCTTCAACACATGAGTGCTGCAAAGTCTGACAGGACTTTTGTGCTCACAAGCTCGTGTGGAGCTCGGTTGAGTCTCCCATGCTGAACCTTGGAATTTGGGAAATGTGTGAAACTAAGCAAAATGGAATGGGGTCAGGCTTTCAAAATAGTATCTGTACTTATTAAAACAAAGTGATGTTTCATACTCTAAGGAGAAAAAAAATATTTTTGCTTCTTTCCTACTCAATCTCCTCTGCTGAAAATGTGAATGCACACTTATCTATTTCATGACACAAAAGGCAGTAGGAGCAGGAACCGCTGGAGACTCCCAAGGCCACACTGGATAATCAACCGCCCTACATGCTTTAAGAATACAACAGTGTATTTTATCCACTGATGCTTTGGATGACCCACAATAGCCTTTCTGACCTCCAAGTAGATGTGTTTTATTTCTGTGTCTGTTTTAAAACTGATGAAACTCATATGCATTATAGCTTCAGGTATTTATAAAAAGGACATTTATTAATTTTTAATCTTTGAAATGAACCGAATACCATGAACCCAGTAAGTCTCCAATATGAATTTCCTCAATTGGAATACTCTTCAGTATTTCTCTATGTTAAAGAGTCAAGGAGCTTTAAAAAGTACCAATCCCACCCGGCATGGTGATACACACCAGTAATTCCAATCCTTGGGAGGCTGAGACAGGAAGATCGCAGGTTTGAGGCCAGTTGCAGCAAATTAGTGAGACC
Organism: Glis glis; assembly: GCA_004027185.1. Classification (NCBI taxonomy): domain Eukaryota; kingdom Metazoa; phylum Chordata; class Mammalia; order Rodentia; family Gliridae; genus Glis; species Glis glis. Next base: position 20,490 of record PVJS01017105.1, on the reverse strand, counting down.
CTTAGCAATGTAGCAAGACCCTGTTTCAAAATAAAAATTTAAAAAGACTGGGGGTATACGTCAGAGGTAGAACACCCAACACCCCTGGGTTCAATCTCAAGAAAAGAAAGAAAGAAAGGAAGGAAGGAAGGGAAGGAAGGAGGGAGGGAGGGAGGGAGGGAGAAAAGAAGGAAGGAAGGAAGGAAGGAAGGAAGGAAGAAGAAGAAGAAGAAGAAAGAAAGAAAGAAAGAAAGAAAGAAGGAAGGAAGGAAGGAAGGAAGGAAGGAAGGTAGGAAGGAAGGAAGGAAGGAAGGAAGGAAGGAAGGAAGGAAAG
>PVJS01017105.1:0-20077 GCA_004027185.1 Glis glis | reverse complement strand
ATACTAGATAATTTTGGAAGACACAAACCTGTTTAAGCAGAAAGGAACATTCACCGCCTCATGTAACAACACCATGGGAAGTCTGAGGCAAAGAACCGGAGACATAAACATAACGAGGAATCCATACTTTCTACCCCTTTGCATTTCTCTGTGGTTTGGCTTACATTTCTCTATCACAGATGGGATTCTTTTATTTTCACAGATTTTGTGCTAAAGGCCTAAAGCTGAAAGTCACCTCACACATCCCCGTGGATCTTGATAAGTGGCAGAATTATAACTGTGGGACTGGGATCTCTCTGCAGCTGTGTGCTTGCTAAATTGAGAAGCCTGGAAAACTATCTAGTGCTCCCATCTCTGAGCTCAGAAAAGGAGCAGCCAATGGTGGGTGGAGGAAAGAGAAGATTATGGTGACCTATCCCTCACATGAAATGTCATCCTTCTGTCTGCTAAGGAAAAAGACCGGAGAAAAGTTTCACCATGGTACCTCACCTGAGAGGGCTGCCTGGCCTGCGGAGAGAGGCTACAGACATAGAAAGAGAAGCAGAAAATTCTCACACATCAAAGAACTAAGCTTTGTAGAGGCCTCACACACAGGCGCTCCATGAGAATGCCCTTTGGGGAACAGGTGTTACCCGCCAAGAGATGACAATGGCACCAGTTAGAGAAGAAAGCATTTTTCATTTGCTTTAATCCTTCACCACCTGTCCTAAAACTGGAGTGGATAGGAGAGAAAGGGCCGTGGCTCAAACATGACCTAAGAGTAAGAAGGCCATTAAATAGAACATTAGCTATGTCTTCCAAATTGGACAGAGCATACCTTCATTAAAATTATCAGAAGGTCATGAATTATAGCTTGCTCAAAATGTTGAAAGGGGAAAGGGATATATATATTAGGCAGAAGATATTTGAAGGCAGTGATTGAAAAATAAAGAAAAAAAAACCCACTCTATTGTGTATACTCCATTGGGTTGGGACTGTTTAAGCATTGTTTTTTTTTTTTTTTTGCCGTACCTGGGATTGAACCCAGGGGCATTCTACCTCCGGGCTACATCCCCAGCCCTATTTTTTTTCTTTATTTTGAAACAGGGTCTCACTAAGTTGCAGAGGCCTCACTAAGTAGCTGAGGCTGGCCACGAACCCGGATCCTCCGGTCTCAGCCTCCCAAGTACTGGGATTACAAGCGTGCACCACCACGCCTGGCTTAAGCATTGGTTTCTATAAACACATGATTACAAGCTTGATGCTTACACCTTTGGTGGTCACCAGTAGAGAAAGTCTCTGCCTCATCACTTGATTTCAACCTTGAGAATCCTTGAAAGGAATGTTGACTGACCCACCTTCACTCCGATATCTACAGTGATACATGGAAACTAGTTGGATGGGCAGCCCCTTCCACTTTCATATATATGGAACATATGAGAAGTTTCTCAAAACGAGGGCCTGCTAATCTTCAAGGATGGAAAGGTTCTGACCAGAGGAAGCAATCCATGCTTCGGCCCCAACCTACCCTCGAGGGAAGGAAACACCTTCTGTGAAGAGTGATTTAAATACAGAACACCACTCTGATCAAAATCTTTCTTTTATTTCAGTTCAATGACATTTTACTCCAGTCTTTTTTTCCACATTAACTTGTCCCTATACTTGTATTCATGAGGATTTATTTATTAAAACACTCTAAGCTTTCCAGAAAGAAAGACATCCCAAGGAATCCTTTTATTTCCTTTTCCTTTCATTATTTTTAATTCATGAAATTGCCCTTATGATTGCTATCAACCTCTGTAATTTTTCTCTGGATATCTTTTTATTTCTTCTGGAATATTAATTTACCATTAAATTTGTGAGGCCATAATCTAGATTGTGCATAACAACTGCATGTATATGTATATGTATATATGTGTACTCATACACACATGCACACACGCACATGGAAACACATATAGTACCACATCATCTGTATAAGTACTGCACGCCAACCAATCGCACCACTGTGGCATCCAGTACCACATCTTCTATATACCAGCAAGCACACTACAGGGTCACTACAGGTCAGGAACCACAGCATCATAGTTTTATGTTTTCTACTTTCCACTTGGAGATTTTATTTATTTGTCTATTTGTTTAGTACTGGAAATTGAACCCAAGTTCTTTCAACCTCCAAGCTATAGCCCAGCCCCTATTATTATACTTTGAAACAGAGTCACACTAAGTTGCTGAGGGCATTGCCAAGTTGCTGTGACTGGTTTCAAACCTATGATCCTCTTGTCTTAGTCTCCGAAGTACCGGGGTTATGGGTGTGCACCACCATACCCAACTCCATTTTGTGATTTTAGAAAGGGAATTGCTTAGGAAATTTTTTTCTTTCTTCTGTATACTAGTCTATATTATTTTATTTTCATTAACTTATTCATGTAGTATATTATAGATAGGGTATTGTTTTATTCAGCCTTCTTACTGCTGTAATCAAACACAGACACTTAGAGGAAGAAGGGTTTATTTGCTTTTGGTCTGGAGATTTAAGTCCATATATAGTCTATTTATACCAGTTGCCCAGCACGACCTGTGGCTACAGTTCCTTAGGGATGATGGTGGAAAGCAGAGACAGCAAGGGGATGGGGCGAGGGACATATTTAGGACCCAAGGCCACATCCCCAGAGACCCACCTCCAGTCATGCACCGCTTCCAGAGGCCACACTCCCTGGGACCCACTTCCAAGTAGGGCTGCCTCCAGAGCATGGAGTCTGAGGAACATTTTACTTTCAAGCCATAACAGGCATTATGTTGCAAAATGTCTTTGCTAAAGGTTTCTTTTGTCATTTTCCCAAGTCACTTTGAAATATGACATAAAGGACCATGTGGGGACAATCTGAAAACAGTGTCTCTTCCATTCCAGCCCCTAAATCAATGATCGGGCTGGGAGCAACCATTCCTATCACCCGTTAACTTATTTCAAGCCAAGGTCTTCCATTCCTGTTGGGAAGATAGGATTTTATTTTATCGTTCTGTGTTCATTTCCAAGGGCTACACTGTCCTCACACAACCTCCTGTCTTCATGAAAGCAGCTCTCCAAAGTGCACATCTTCCCTGTCATTTCTCTCAGTGATTAGATAAGAAAGAATGACTTCGCCAATTGCCACCTTGTTCCAACACATCATTCCAGGGGACGTTTTCATTGTCCTGCCTCATATATCTTTGAACATGTATCATGTGCCCGCTAATGATTCATAGTCCGCTGAATTTAATCGGCAGGCAGTCTGTAGCTATCTCGACGTGTGGTATACATACATTGATGACACTGTCAGTGTGGATTAATCCCAAGCACACAGGGAAGCAGCAAGGATTCAAAATAAAACTCTATCCAACTTTTGATATAACCCCCTGCATATGTCCACCCTCAGGAAATTCCTTGATAAAGGCTTGGGAATATTCCTCAACTCATAGCCATAATTTCAGACAACCAGAGCCACAGAATGATAGAGCTGGGTGTGTCCTTAAGAATCCAACCTCAGCCCTTTCCCTTTTCAGAAGAGAAACTAAGGATGCTAACTTGCTTTAAAAAAAAAATCTTGGGGAAAAAACCCACTGGCAGAGACAGGACTAGAGCAGAGAGATTTTCACTTCCATCCAAATCTCCCTTTCCCCATCACTAAACTATGCTGCCTCTTCATTTTCTGGAGTCCTAGTTAATTCCAAATATATCCAGTGGAGGAGAAAATGAGGCAATTTGTCGCTTGCCTTGGCTAGATTTATAACATAAACATCGAGATGCTGTGACTGAATCTGTAAGGTGGATAAGACTTCCAGGGGACACTGCTCCATGATGAATGCCCGCTGAACGAGTTACAGTGAAAGAATGTTTATTTCATGAAACACCTGAATTTATTTTCTTAATTGAAGCACTCTCTTGGCAGTGTGTGCTCCAGCCAGCCAGTGGATCGGCAGCACCTGCACTGTGCCGCTTCTCAGGGGACAGTCACAAGTCAGCACAAGTGAGTAGGATGATATTTAAATGTTTTCAGAAGTGCGGTGGGCTCACTCTCTCCACAGACTCAAACATGGACCAAAATTACTAAAAAAGATTGTTTCTGTAAACAGCATGCACGGGCTTTTCTTGTCATCGTTCCCTAACCAATATGTATACCAACTGTTTACATAGAGTTTATGTTTTATTAAGCATTATAAGTAATGTAGAGATGATTCAATGTACATGAGAGGATACGAATAGGTTAAATGTAAATACTGAGCCATTTTATACATGAAACTTGAGCATCTGCAGATTTTCAGATCCATGAGGATCCTGGAACAAATCTTCCATGGAGACTGAGGGACAATTGTAATATACAGTAGCATTGATCATAATTATGCAGATGTAAAGATGTCTTGTGGATCTGCTGGAGCAACCCATCTCTGCTTGTAGACCTTGTCCTCTGCCTCCTCCTCCTTCCATTCTTTTATCTTTGTATTCACCATATGCGTCCCTGTTCCTTTCCATCCACCCTATTTTTATTCTACTCTCCATCACAGCTGCTCTTCATCAGAAACTCCAATCCTGTCTCTTCCTCATCCACCTTGCTTTAATTTCTCACCACCTTAACACTTAGCTGATCTACAAATCTTAGATTATAAACTCCCTGATGGCAGGACATGGATTGCCTTCTTCCTGGTGTCAGTGCAGAATCTGGCCCATAATGGGGCTTCATAATTGCTTTTCACCTTAAAGAATAAATGATGCAGGAGAGATATGCTAATGGCCTCTCCCTACAGCCTGAGTCTTTCAAGATGGGCATTCTGAGTTTTCTGTACTATGCTAAGGGATGTTGAGTAGGCTGAATTGAACATGATTTCTTCAATTGTTCCTGAAAAGTGGCCTCCTGTTGCAATAATATAGAGCTGGTTCTGAGTAATAGGGAGGTACAAATAATATCATTAGTCAGGGAACGCGGGATGGGTGCTATGCATGATCCATTACTCACGGCAGTAATTCACACTTATTTTTTCTCTCACCACCATGACAAGGAGCATGCAAATAACTGGTAGGTTTGAACATTAAGGGGAAAAAAATCATAGAGATTTTCTACTCCCTGGAATCCTTATCTGGCTCCTGGAAACCATGTGGCTTGTAAAATTTTATGCTATTTCAAAAATTCTGACAGTGATATAAGCTAACAAAAAACCATTATTTTAGCCTGAAAATTTTAGGACCCCACATGGTAATACTCCTTATTCTAACAATTTCGTGAGCTATAGTTTCTGACTGGTAGCGACCTGTTTTTTTTTAATTGAAATAAGACTGATCTACATGACTTATAACTTAGTAAAAGTAAATTTTCAACTTTAATACTTATTGCACAGGCATGTGAATAATAATCGTGGCTCCTGGTAATCGGAAGTTTCGAAAGACCAGTCTGGTTCAGGCTCTCAAATTCATAGATGAGATGATAGTCTCTAGATTATTAAATGACTGGCTTTATGGGCCATCCTAGTGAATGGAAGCACTAGATTCCCTGTCCCAGGCCATTGCTTTCCTTCATTCATATATTTACCTCTGTGTGATTTAAGAAGCTCAGTGTAAGCAATTTTTCATAAATACCCAATCCTGACATTCTCTCCAGTTATAAAATATCTCATAGGCCTTCCCGAATTATCTTCTCTAAGTGGGGCACACTTGATTGCACCTTGCGGGTTTTCAAACACATCTGTGAATCCCTCTGAGGGGCATTCTTTGTCGTTTTGTGACCCAGTGATGGCTTATTACTTCAGTACACTGAGGAGCCTACAGAGACAAATAGCTCAGAGCTTCTTGGGCTCTATAGCATGCACTGGGGCAGATAAAACATGTTTGTGATACCGTTGAAACTTGAACAAACAGCCTCCCTGTAGGATCACATTCTGCTACTTCCACTGCAGGGAAGGGGAGATTTTAGATATAAATGCACATTAAGCACTGAAAAGGCTTGCAGTAATCAGGAGCACAAGAGGGGCAGGAATACAACAAAACCCAGCCAGTAGCAGCCTCAGGAAAGTGTGCACTGGAGACCTCAAGCACAGAGAACTACAGAAATGCAGGACCTGGTTTTCTAGAACAAGGGCAGAACTCCAGTCAGTTTGCAATGAGATAAAACCCTCATGATCACTTAAGATTTCATCCTTGGTGGTTTATATTTTGGGAGATAACTAAAAATGCATTTCTCAATGGGTCGAAACATTTTCAAATGGACCATCACAGATTGATTTATTACTCAAGTATTGTTTGTGCATTAACATCTCTCTGAATCCTTTCCAATATCCACTTTCACTTTGAAAACTCTGTTGTTTATATTGTTATCAAAATCACCCTGCTCCCTCCTCTTCCCTGCACACGTTATTGAAATTGGTGTTGATAATTTCATATTTGTACACAGCATTATTTGAACTGTTTCCTTCATCAAGTGATTAAATTTATATATCAGTTGGAGGCAGATTTGGGTAATACCGTGCATCCCCACTAAAGTAGAAATTATTTTTTAATTATTGACTTGACTAAGCAGGAACTTAGGCCTAAGCAGAAAGTCTGGCTAAGAATAAGGGTCAAAGAAGTCATGTGACTTCACTGTACTCTAGAGTATAAAGGCAATTTTATATATTAGAAAAGTTGTTTGATTTTCAGTCAATGATTTATTAAAGGAGTGGGTCTCTGAACCTAACCTTCCCCCAGTAAATGTTACTTTATAAAAAGATTGTCTGTCTTTGGTAGCAGCCTGCTTTAGAAATAGGGATGTTCAAGATACAGCAATTTTTGAGTTATGATGAGCTCATTAGCGTGGGTTCTAATTCAATGTGACTGGTGGAATTTGGAGATAGGCATGTGCACATGTGACATGTGGATCAGAGAGATGCTTCTATACACACAAACCAAAGGATACCAATGACTGCCAGCAGATGGCCAGAGCTAGGGAAGGGCAGGGGTCAGACTTTCTTTTATAGTTCTTCATGGAATCAACCACACAACTGTACTAATTCCTGCAACTCAGATTTCTGGTCTCCAGATCTTTGGGACAATTTTGTTGTTCTAAGTCACCTTCTTTGTGGTATTTTCTTTTTGGCAGCCCTAGAAAACTCACACACTTGCTGGTACAGGTAATATGCTTAAAATAATATGCAGTTAATATAGCTATATACACTTTAAAATAAGAATTTGGTCTCTGATACCTGTGCAGCCACAGTGTGAGTGGAAAGCCCAGTCACCGGATACTTCAACTCCTGTAACAGAAGCCAGTATCTCACCTCTCTCGGATTTAGCTCAAGACAGCAATTTTCAGCACAAGATTCTGTCTTTTCATCTGCCCGGATCTGCTAATGTAAATGTGATCTCTTCTGGGAAACTACCAGGTTCAGAATCACACCACCAACAATGTTCTGCCATCTGCATTTACCAAATCCTGTCTGAAAATTTTAAAAAATCAGGTGTGTGTTGTATGTTGTGTGCTGTGTGTGTGTGTGTGTGTGTGTGTGTGTGTGTGTTTTACTAAGCTGTACATACATTCTTTCCTATTCTGTCTAACAAGAGGATGCAAATTGCAGTAATAATTTTCTTTTTTTTTCTGCTGCATGCCTGCTTTTGTGCATGAACCATTCATCCAGCTTCACTTCTAGAATGAGAAGCTCAGCATTCAATCTTGACCAGGCAAAGGCCGTGGTTCTACTGTGACATCTTTACAATAGCTATAGGAGCTTTTATCATTCACTTAAAATCTGTCTTAATTTCTTCAGCAGTGATATATATGTCGAAAAGCATGGATCAAAATTCCTCCAAGTCATTTCCACTCCATTTTTTTAAAAATATTTATTTCTTCATTCAACAAAGACTGAACACCTGCTTTATGGTAGACAAGTATGTTTCTAGAACTCTGATCTCCTGGAGTTTGCATTCCAGTGGAATGGATAAATAATAAATAGAAAAACCAATCAGTCTACATGAGTCTATTAGATAAATAAATTTTAAGAAGCAAGTAAAATCAGGTGAGATATGGCGATGGTGGAGGGTGACTTCTTTGAATCGTTTGGATGGTGAGAGACTCTGAGTAGTTGACACTGAAGCTGTGATTTAATGATGAGAAGGAGCTGACCCTGGGGTGATTCCTGTCTGAGAAGGCTGTGTGCACCAAGATCTTAAGGCAGGAAGAAGCTTAGTTTTTTGAGGAACATATAAACAATCAGTATTGCTAGTAAGCCAGAAGGAGACAAGTTAAAGTGGGGTTAGAAAGATGTATGCTACTGGACCACATACTGTCCTGCAGGCTTTGCAGAGGGATGTGGGTTCTACTCGTTAGGACCAACAGCGGATTCTTACAGGAGTTTAATTTGGAGAGTGATATGATCTTATTTATTTCAGTAACTACAACCAGTGCTGCTCACCAAGGCAAATAAATTCTCAGACAGACCATACAGTTTTCTTAACCTTTCGTTTAGTTGCTTTGTTTCCTTCCTTTCTCTCTCTTTATTTTTTCAATGTTTTTCTTTCTTTTTTTCTGTCTTACTTTTATTTCTATATTTATTTTTATTCATTTGCTATCTTTTATTTCTGCCTTTAATAAGCAGTCCCTGAGTGGTTATGGCAGAGGTTATTTTAACCGAAAAGAAGGAAACTGCAGACCCCACTAGGGGTCACTTCTGACCCACTGATGAGTCCTTTATCCTCCAATTTTGTGTTGGGCTTTTAGCCAACCCAGGAGAGTTTCCCTCCTGTCCCCATCTTGTCCAGCTTCATGACCTTCTAAGGACCCAAGTCAAAGGCATTGTTATCCACATCCTCTCTGGACACCAGCCACCCCAGGAGCCAGTCTGACTATCAAAACAGCCCTGTCCCAGGTGCTTCGCTTTGTTCAGAGTAGACTGGCACTCCTGGGCTGGGAACTTGGCTCCATGACAAGAGTGGCATCATTCTGTTAAGTGGAATGTCACCGGAAGGGCCATGATTGTGCGAGGAAAGTCTCGGCTGTCTGTCTGCCTCTTGCCCGGGGCCCCCGAGGGTCCGCATCCAGGCTTCCCACAGCTTCCTTCCATTGTCTTCACAAACGGAGTTCAGCACACACTTAGAGACACAAAGACCTGCCCTTCGCCTTCTACTCAAAAGTGAATCTCCCTGTGATTTATTTCCAACTCTGTCCCTTCCAAATTGACAGTTTCACTAATTAGAGGAATTTTACAGGCCTAAAGAACAAGCAGGTCCCTCCAGTACTCTTCCTCCTGTACATTTATGTACATAGAATAAAAATGCCCCTACACACTGACTATATCCACACAGATATCTGTCACCATGTCTGAAGTGAAAAGGGGAGCCTAACTTTTATATCAACTTCACCCCCCAAACTGACTGCAGCTTCTTTGGAAAGATCCAGAAACAAATAATTTTCCATGTACTAGAAGGATTACTGAGTTAAAATTGGTCATCTGTAAGATTTTATCTTCTTTTTTCTTATTCTCAGATATTTTTCCTAATATTAAGCACATATCTTGAGGAAAGCCTTGACAAAATTATCATTGTTTTAATTGCCTGGCACAAATGGATATGTGCACCTAATTAAACATGCATCTTCCGTTATACCTCATTTTTTCAGTCTCCTATGCACTTTTGCCCTTAGTCTCCCAACATTTTAGATTTACTATTTATCTTATTTTACAATTGAGATTTCCGAGTTTCACTAAGGTTAAAAAGTTTTCCAAAAGTTAGATATCTAGCATGTGATAGATAAAGAATTAGACTTAAAATTTCCCAAATTTAATTCAAATTGAGTGTCCTATATACCAGTGTCTGTAAGCATTTTCTATATAGGGACAGATAATGAACATCTTAGGATATAGGAGTTGTGTGGTCTCTATGACAATTATTCAATTTTTCTGTTGGAGCACAAAAACAGCCAAAGACAATACATAAGTGAAGGGGTGTTTCTGTGTTGTAATAAAATAGCATAATAAAATGAAATAAAATAAATAAAATAAAATAGACAATTTATGTGCACTGGAATCTGAATGTCTTATTTATATGTCATGAAATACTCTTCTCTTTTTATTTTTAACCACATAAATATGTAAAAAAAATCTTACTTTACTTGCTGTAATAATTAGGTGGCAAGTGGAATTTAGCCTATGGTTTGTTGAGCCATCTATGAATGGAATTATAATCCAGACAGTTAAGACCTGAGTTCAATTTAGACCCCTATGGAATGGGAAATTTAAATTCTACTAAGAAATTCTCATTATTATAAATCATCAGCGGTGGCTTAGGGATCTGTCATCATGGATTAATTTCTGCCAAGGTTTCTCTTGAAGGAAAATAAAGTGAAAATATTAATTTAATAGATCCAACTTAATAAGAGCCATTAATTCATATTTTTGAAAACATGTAATGAAAAATATGACTTGCTTTCCTACTAAAGAGTATTATTGAGTTTCTGAAAAACTCTCAGGAAAAGTCAAGAAAATATGAAAATCTATGATTGTCCAGTTCAGTATACTTATAATCAGTCATTTAGTGAATCTTATGGGCACAGACAAGAATACTACCCAGGCTACTTAGGAAAGTACACTTTGCCCTTTTCTGATAATTTAGGCTAAAATAATACTATATATAATTGCAAAGATACATATTCTCAAATATAAGATAGAAATGAGAAATACTAATGGTTAATTCTATAAAATTCGTTTCTGATTCTATAAAATCAGATCATAACTGTTAACTACATAGAAGACCAGAAACCAGAAGGTTCTCATCCCCAAATCTGGTTCCTAAATGAAGAGTAACCATAGGGCATAAGAAAAATTAAATTACAAAAAAAAAAAACAAGAAAATTGAGACTACCTCATCGATATTTTTTCTCAGTTCTTCTTAACATAACAACATTGGAGCTCAATTTCTATATCCTTGTGTAGATTTAGGAAAGAGTAAAATTTTAAAAATATGAAAATTAAATATGAGTAGATTTGTGCATCTTAGATCAAAAGTAAGTGCATTTTGGAGGCTTAAAAAGAACATATCTGGCTGGGTATTGAGGAATGAGGAGATAAAGGAAATCAATGTCTTTTGGTTGCCAGTCATCAAGTCCCTCTATACCTAAAGGAAACCAGAATACTTCTCTTCTTTGCCAATCCAATTCGATCCACATTCAGGCCTACCTTAACCCATGCTTGCCCCAATGTGATTTCCCTAACTATACCTGCCCATTAATCTCTTTGATTGCCCAAAAAAGTAGAAATTATTTAAAAGATCAATGTAGACATATCTCAGAATCTTAGAGAGATATAAACTGCTAATGACCAGGCTTGAGACATACCTTTAGAGAAACCTGCTGTGATACTTCTATGGTGGGTCTCTCCTGGTTGAGTAATGACATTTTTTCAAATCCTGTGGGAAGCGACAACCCTCCCTGTCACAGGGTTATAGAGACCAATCTTCTTCGACCTTACAAGCAATCCTCCTCTAAGATACAACTCATGGAAGTGGGTTCCCAGTCTTTCAGATTACCCATTGCAAAACCAAAAATGGTTTTAGTACTGAGTATGCTGAAAAAGATAAAAGGGATATGTGCCTGCTAATTTTGAGTCAGGAAATATTTGATAATTTATATGGAAAATGTCCAACATAGATTCCTCAGAGCTGAGACATTTCCTTTGTCTCCTTCTCAGTCTGTGAGCTTGTTCTTCATCCTTGATGTAATTTTTGGAAACAAGCACCACTGAATACAGAGGTCACTGGGAAGCAGAGCCTGGCCTACTTTTAGGATCAGTTCAATGGCAACTCAGAACAGATCAACCAATCAACACCTTTGAATCTTCTGGGCTCTTCTGTCTAGATGTAGCATTGTTCTAAGTAATAAAGATTATGATGTGTTCCATGTCTTCCTGGGGTGCAGTGTCTCATGCTTCCAAGAGATTAAAACCTATTATACTTCAGCAGAAACAAATCTAGACAGAATTTTGAATATGTGGATACACATAGCAATATAAATAGTTACAGCTTATTGAATGCTAACTTTATGTCATATGTTCTACTAAGAAAATTATTTCTCATAACAGCTCTGAAAGGTAGGTACTATTATCATGTTATCTTTATAAATTTGTAAACTGAGGCTCAGGCAGACTAAATTGACAGAGATAGTCTTTAAGGGGCATAGAATAGACTTAAACTCAGGTTGATGGACTTTGTAGCCTGCAACTAACTCATAGACAAAAACCATGAAAATATTTAGAGATAAGTGATGAAGACATTAAAAATAAGTATGAACTGGTCAACATAAATGGCATAATTTTGTTGTTCTTATTTTTTATTTATAACCTGATAAGAGGGCTTTTATGTGGGACCAAGTGCATAAGAAATAAATTTTGTGTTTCTATATGATCTTTATTATTCACTGAACCATGTTCATTGATCACATAGTAATGGCCTACATCGTCAACAGTGAATTAAATCTACCTGAGACTTGTTTACTGGAACTTTTAGTTCATCTTTAAAAAGACTTTTCTAGTTTTCAAGGCCATGTTTCTATGACATTATAGAAGCTCAAATTGGAAGGAAATTTAAAGACCCCTCTGCCTTTCTCTCCTGTCCACGTGTGCTTAATTTTTAAACTCAGCAATGCCATTGGATTTCAAGGCAGAAAATACATACATCATTTTCCCCTATAGAATATAAAACTTTCTACCTTTTTTTCCCAAAAACTGTGATTTTTCAGTCTTTAAGAAAACAATTACCCAGAATAAATGTGCATTACCAAGAAGACAATAAGGTTAGAGTGTCAGCATGGGGAAGGGAAAGAAGCCTGGGCATGGGAGTCAGACTTGAATTGTGACTTCCATCTCCTATCCCTGTGATTTGGGGCATTATCAGACTTCAGACTCTTCATCTGTAAAAGGAGAGGCTAGCAATTATATGTAAAATATTAAGTACTAAAATAATTCAATAAGATAGAAAATCCCAGCATGTCTGAGACAACTCCAGTATACACATATTTACTGAGGATAATTATCAATAGCCCCCCCTTTTTGTGGTACTGGAAATTGAACCCAGGGGAATTCTACCTCTGAGCTCCACCCCCAGCCCTATTTTATTCCTTTTTTTATTTTTGAAACAGGGTCTCACTAAGTTGCAGAGGGCCTCACTAAGTAGCTGAGGTGGCCTTTACAATCCAAAGTAACCTAAGTTGAAACCAGGTGTGGTGGCATTCACCTATAATCCAAGTGCTTGGGAGGCTGAAACAGGAAGATCACAGTTCAAGGACAGCCTCAGCGAAGAAGCCAGAGTCTCAGCAACCTAGTGAGATCTTGTTTCAAAACAAAACAGAACTGGAGGTATAGCTTAGAGGTATAATGCCCCTACATTCAATCCCCAGTACCAAAAAAAGAAGTGTCCTAAGTTGGGTATTAAATTTTGTGGTATTCTTAATAATAGAGCACTCTAAAAACTCTGGCTATTTCAATTCTGGCTCATTTCCATTGCACAGCCTAATCATAGGAATCTCTTTGTTTTGATTCTTGAGAACAGAACTGAAGAGTTGAAAGTTACAAAGTGCCATGTTTAAGTTCAATGAAGGAAGACATTTTATAATTTTTATTATATATACTTTAAGTAGTTGTGACTCCTTGATTTCTATCTTTGGTGAACTCCGTATTCTCAATGTCTGAGGTCTTCTCCCAGATGACATGGTTTCCAGGGTTTATACCCTCCTGGTGATTCTTCTTTGAACAGTTCTCAGCTTATCAATGTTACTCCTAAAATGTGGGACCCATTAGTAAGTATTAGTACCTTATATTCAGTTCAGACTACATTCAAGAGAACGATTGGTGCCCTTTTCTGAGGGTTTACTCATGCGTTTGTTGGTTATGGCTGTGCCTGGCTATGTTGGTCACACCGAGCTTACATTTGGCTATATTTCTAGGTCTTTTTTTTTCAACATAAATATGAAGCCAATACCTCTATTCTCTATTTGTGCAGCCACAATAAGTTCTAAACTCAACAAGATCCATCCCTTTCCTGAGATAGTGACTAGATTAGATACCATTTATAAATGATTGTGTCCACAAAATTAGTCACTCACATTTTAAGAGGACAAAATCAAATGTTAGAGCCTCCCTCTAGTTTATCATTAATTGGCTAATTAACATGCTTTGTAAACAGGTGTTCAACCATCTATTAAATACCACAATCCATATTTGAACATTTGTGAACAAGAATATTATAATTCAAATACATAGTTAAAATAATATATAGATTTGATATATATATGTCATATATACATATATATATCATATATATATGTATATATATGTCTAATCTGCCATCATTTTTATGGATAAAGAAACACATGGCTTTAAGGTCAGATAGATTTGGGATCTAATGTAGATTTATCCACATATTAAATGTGTGATTATGTACAAGCCATTTAATACAATCTCATTAATGTCTTCTCTAAAATGCATAAGTAACTACATATTTGATATAGAGCATAGAAAATATGGGGTACAATGACTGACACATGGTTGGTGTTCTTGTCAGCCTTCTTATCGCTGTGACCAAAATTCCTGACAAGAACAACTTAGAAGAGGAAAGATTTATTGGTGCTCACGTTTTCAGAGGTTTCAGTTCCTAGGGCCGGCTTCATGTCAGAAACTTCAGCAATGACGGTGGCTGCAGGGCATATGGTGGCTTTCACATCATAGTGGCTAAAAGCAGAGAGGGAGAGAGAGAGAGAGAGAGAGAGAGAGAGCCCACAGACATGTATGGTACCCAAGATCACACCCTCAATGACCAGCCTCCTCCAGCTATGCCCCTCTTCTGAACCTTGCTGCACGGGGGACATGCTTCCAACACATGAGCTTTTGAAGGACATTTTAAATCCCAACTATAACAGTTGGAAATACATAGTTTGTGATTATTATTATTGCTGCTGTTTTTGCTGCTGTTAGTATTATATTTGGAGTTGAAGGCAACCTTAGAATTAAGCTCTTTAAAGACATTTGTTTGATAGAACAAAAAACTGAATTCAGGAAACATGAATGTTTATCAAGAGAAAATGAAAATCCTGTTCACTGTCTTCAATGCCTTGGCCATTAATAATCTGAAATCCGAATGCCATTTTTAGGACTCTTCTAAACTTACTATTTTTAAGAATTTCCCATTTCACTTGAGAGATACAAAAATCCCCTCTTTCTTTTTTAGAGTTTGATTCTTTGCTTCACTTTCCATTGCTGAATCACTTCCACTGGCTTGGAACTTCCATCTGTTGACGTCCATGGCAGTTGGCTTCCTATCTTCATCCTATTTCATCTGCTGACTTCCTATCCTCCCTCAGCACTTTCCTCTTTAATTTTCTTCGTTGGTTTTTTCTCCTATAGTAAATTCAGAGATACATTTAACTCTCTTCTTATCTTGACCATGACTCTCATTACAAGTTACCTGTTTTATTCTCATAGACCCAGAAACAACCTTTGTGTTATTCATAAATAAACTTCTTTAACAATGATTTATTTTTTTAACATTTTATGTTCATTTATTGGTGCATTGTAAATTGTAATTATACATTTTGATATATGTCAGGGTATGAACACCATACATGCATACATTGCACATTTAGCCCTCCTTTGACAGAGATACATTTTCCGTCACTGAATCCATATGATGTTCTGACCTTTTCCAGCCTTCTTTCAGTCAGTCAGGGTCACGTGACTACAGCTGGCCACTGGCTGTGCATTGGAGTAATATATTTCACCTCTGTACCACAGCAGAACCATGAACATAGAGTTTTCATATTGGCTTTTCCTGTAACCCAAGAATGTTAGATATCTTCTGATTTAAATGGGGAAGTTTTATAAAACTGGAGTTGTCATCAGTTTAAGTCTTTAAGTTCCTAGAAAGAACAGAGTCTCTTATTGACTTCTGTTGGATAGATTAGAAATGTAATGTAAGAAATAGACTTGACTATATATTGTATTGTAACATAATATTTGACTGCATTATGTTAACCCACTGATCTAGATGGGTTATTTCTTTGGTGCACATAACTTGTCCCATGTTAATCCAGACAACTATCATTAGAGTTCATGGCTTTTGTTTCCAACAATATCCTGGGCGGGGGGGCTACATGGATAGTCATATTAAATGATCACATCCAAAAACAAAACAAAAAAATGTATTCAAATATGTTTTCTCTGAGCACTTCAAATTATTTATCATGTTCCACATGTCATTCTTTAATATATCTCAATGATTTCTCATGTTTATCATTGCTCCTTACATTATCATCCTAATTCTTATGGTAATGTGCTCCAGTACTGGTGATTGCCTAAGTTTACTACGTCCAATGTCTCCCATTCTAAACTACTCTTATCTCTAAAACATTTTCCCTCCCTCAACAGTATTTGATCATTGCTCATAGTTAAAATCTGCCCTACCTCCCTTTTATGTTCCATTTCATAAACTTCTACTTACAGACACTATAATGTAATCAATTTAGATGCTTTACATTAATGAATAATTTAAAATTCAATGTAATTTTATGCAAGTTTATTTTATCTAAATGATACTTTAATTTTTTTTCATAGTGAAATCCTCCTGATCCTTTGATTCCAAAAAGATTTCTAGGTGGTGATTCATGGAACCCAGTTGATGAAAAATAATGATGACTGAGGATATCAAAGAAGACTTCACAAAATAAGTGAGACTTATTACACTTTTTTCTGTAAGCAATATAACTAGTATATATTATATTTAGGCATGGATAATCTTATAATCTATCACCTATCTATTTATCTATAATATATCATTATTCCAACTAGATTGTACAGCTGTTGAGGGGAAAATCTTGTCCTTTTCATTTTTATGTCTCTTTCACTTATGTTGTCCTAGAAGAATGACTTTCACAAGATGTTTTTATTACTTCTGTTTGAAATGAAGATTGAATCTGTTATCCTATCTACATCTCAATTTTCTTTGCCACTAGTCCCCAAATACGTACTTAATGAGTCTTTCAAGAATCCCTGAGATACTGATGACAGGATTACTGATTTAAAAAGCTCAATATTAATCTCTTACTACTTTATTAAAATTTGATATATTTGCTTATCTTTGGTATTTGATAATACCTTAAAATATTGACAGTGTTAGTAATTCTAGCCACACATTATTTAATATGCAATTTGCACTTGAAATTTGAACTTATTAAAGGTACCTATTGCTCTCTTACAAACATTTCTGTAATCTTGGGATTAGTTTTCTCTTAGGTATTTGATATACCATTTTCATTATGAGGAACATTCTCTTAAAAAATGGAAAATTCAGATGTAAGTAGTGCTTCTTTCTCTGTCAACTCTTGCTATTTTTCACCTGCCCCAAACAATGCTTTTTTTTATATGTTTACTTCACCCTCTGTCTGTTGTTGTGTCTCTTTATCTTCAAACTACTTATGAAATTTTGACATTTGTCTGTAAAAGACTGATACTTTTAGTGCAATAGCTTATGTCTACAAGTCATAACATAGAAAACCTAAACAGACCAATAATGAGTAATGAGTTTGAATTAGCAATAAATTATCTCCCAACAATAAACGCCCAGGACCAGCTGACTGTACTGAAGGATACTAGAAAACTTTTAAGAAAAAAACTAATACCAACTCTCCTCAAACTATTCCAGAAAAAATTGAAAGGAAGGGAATTATTCCAAATACATTCTACACAGCCAAGCAATTATCCTGATGACAAACCAGATAAGGTCACAATAGGAAAATTATAGTTCAAATATCCTTACTGAACATACATGCAAAAAATGTCAACAAAATACTAGTAAACCAAATTCAACAGCATATCAAAAATATAATTCATCATGATTATGTGAGCTTTATCTCAAAGATATAAGGATGGTTCAATGTACACAAAATAATAAATACAGTGTATCACATGAATAAAATGAATAATAGAATCATAGTTATCTCAATAGATGCAGTAAAAGTTCTTGATAAAATTCAACATTCCTTCATGATAAAAACTGTGAACTAATCAAGAATAGAAAAGCAAACCTTACCATAATAAATGCTGTATATGACAAACCCACAGATACTATTACACTGAATGGAGAAAAGCTGAAAGTGTTTCCTCTATGATCTTGAACAAGGCAAAGATGCTCACTCTAACCTTTTTTATTCAACAAAGTACTAGAACTCTTAGCTAGAGGGATTAGGCAAGAAAAAGAAATAAAAATATACAATTAAGGAGTGAGAAAATCAAATTAACCCTGTTTGCTGATGATATGTTTCTATATTTAGAAGAGTCTAAAATGTCTACCAAAAGAACAGTAGAGTAGCAGAAGGGGGTTGGGGGAGGGAACAGGGAAGGGAAAGGGGAGATACTAGAAAGAAAACAGACCAAGTAATGTTATGTGCATATATGAATGTGCTACTATGAATATCACTATCATGTATTGGGGTGAGGAGGGGTTGGAAAAGGGAGGTATGCAGAAGGAAACAGATCAAATAGTATTATGTGCATACATGAATGTGTCACTATGAATTTCACTATCAGGTACAATTAAAATGAACTAATAAAAATTAAAAAACAACTATTGAAGGGAATGGAAATAACCATCCTGATTTGATTATTACATGCTATATGTATGTATAGATTTAGCACACTGAAACTCATAAGTGGTTTAATTAAAATATTAAATAGCAATAATAATAAAGTGTTTGGTTATTTTTGCCTAGGACCTTATTTCTGAGTAGTATTTTGCTATGTGAATTTACCATATTTGTATAATCAGTCTCAAATTAATTGCAATTTAAATCATCTCTAAAATTTTGCTATTTTAAACATTTTGGTAGAGAAATGAAACCCATGTTTCTGCAATTATGTTTATTGCACTGCTATTTGGATACATTCCTAGAAGTAGGCTTTCGCACTGTAATGTATACCGGTGTAATTGTAGGTATACATTGCCAAATTCTCAACCAGAAAAGGTGAATAAATTTATTCTTTTTTCAAGTCTGCCAATTGTTCACCTTTTTAAAAAATGGGTACTGTTAATTATTTTAGGATTGGTCACTTTTAAAGAAGAAAAATATCAAATTTTATTTTCAATGCTTTTGTCATTAATATTTAAGCCTTTTATTGTATAAGATATTTTCATTTATGTGAACTGTTTATGTTCTTTGCCTATTAATTTTTAGTACATTGGCCCTTTTGTAATGATATATAAGAATGGCTTGTTTGTAATCAAAGAACATGTCATCTTTTTCATGTGCTCTAAATGTTTTTCCCCTAAATTTTACCTGTTTCTAAAATGATGCAGAGATTCTATTAGTAGTGTAGTGTATGTGATTCAAATAGTAACCAAATAGCTTTTTAAAAAATATTCTAATTTTAATAAAAAAGATGAAATAAACATTTCAAGATTTCTGGCCTAGGTATCATTATTATAAAAAAGGTTATCTCATTGTAATTATATAAAAAAATTCTAATAATTTACTCTATTTTATTTATTATTTTGCTTTTTAGATGCAAATCTTTACTATAGCCAGAAAAAATTATGTATGAAATATTATAGTTATCTGAATTTATAACAGCTTTAAAAATACCTACCTATCTATATCAGCATCTGTATTATTCTGAAAAAAAAAACAAAAAAAGTTAAATTTTTAAAGAACTTTGGTTGGTGGTTGTTATCATTTGGATCTGGAATGTTCTCCCAAAAGCTCATGTTTTGAAGCTTGGTCTCCAATGCAGCAAGGTTTAGAGTTGGGGCATAGCTGGAGGAGTTGGGTTACTGGAGATGCAACCTTGAGAACTATATCTGTCTCTGGCTCCTCTCTCTCTCTCTCTCTCTCTCTCTCTCTCTCTCTCTGTATTGGACAGGGTTCACCTGATTAACAGAATTCACAGAATGAGTATATTTGAAAAAGGGATTTATCAGATGGGCTTACAGTTTGAAGCAATGTAGTCCCAGGTTCTGACTGCACGTGGAGAGTCAGAGGAACCAGTAGCTGGTCGAACAGTCTAAGAGCTGGAGTCTTAGGATCGGAGCAACCACTAATTCAGTCCCAGTCCAAGATGTGAAGATCAG
>PVJS01017104.1:0-36604 GCA_004027185.1 Glis glis | reverse complement strand
GCAGATGCGTTTTCCTCGGAAAGAGTCGCACACACTCTACGCGGCTTCTCCCTCTTTATCTAAGTCCGCACCTATCAGAATCCTGCTGCCTACATTCAGGGCAGGGCTTTCTCTTTAATCTGCTGTTACACACCCAAAATCACATAATCTTGGGTGTGTCATGATCAGGTCAAGTTGACAACTTAGATTAACTATCACATACAGCAAGAGAGACTTCTATGAGATAATGAGGAGCTAGTTTTGCTATTTTACTTTCCAATTGAGATGCAAGCAAGCACCTTAACATACAGGAAGGAAGACAAAGGAGATGAAGGATAAATCTACTTCATATATATGCATGAATCTTGAGGTATAATGCCTGCAGATTCAAGATTTATAAGTAGAGTCAGAAATAAGGTCTTTGCAGCAGATATGATTTTCTAGAATATAGTGGATCCTTTCTGAGGCTACTGTTTCACCATGAGGCTTATTCTAAAAGACAGGGCCAACAAAAGGATTTCAGTAACTTAGGGAATGTGACTGACTGTTGAGCCTGGTGTGTCTCTGGCGGGCATGATCTGCTGAGCATGGGCTTTGGCAGTAGAAGTGACTTGATCAAGACATCATCATGATTCAGTAGGATTTTCCCCTTGCTTCTATGTCAGGAACAGTGTAAGTGAACTCAGGGCCCATCCCACTCACTATAATTGTAAGTTCTGGGACAGCTAGCCCACTAGAAAAGGATCCCAGGAGGGAAGGGGGAGGGAATAGGGTGGGATTGGAGGGAGGGCTAAATGTGCAATGTGTGCATGTATGATGTTCATACCCTGACATATATCAAAATGTATAATTATAATTTACAATGCACCAATAAATGAACACAAAAAGTTAAAAAAAAAAAAAGGATCCCAGGTATTCTCAATTGTGTAGACTGGGATGCAAGACAGACCTTTTGTCCCAGTGGGCAATTACAGTTCAATTTCAGATCCGAAGTAGAGATCAAATCCCGTAATCAAGGATGAATCAAGATTTGTCTTGTGTTTATAGGATAACAGAGTTGCACTGGGCATATGTCTACCTAATGTTTTACCGCAGGCAAATATGGTAAACTAATACCATATCTCACACTAATATACCATATAAGGATTAGTCTGATCCAGTAAGACTTTCATTCTTGGTAACTCTATTGGACTTCAACCCACTAATGCCTGCTATAGAAGTGATTACAAAGAGCCTAGAGAGTGTATGTATTGTACAAGGTAACGTCCATGCCCCTCTCTCCAAGGAAACCATAAATATGGATTAGGGATCACTCATGTATTTAATGTGGATAATGGGACAGAACTATCTCATATGTTGCTGTCATTACCTGATATTATTCACTGAGATGTATTCTTTTTCCCCCCTCAGTGTGTCTTTGTAAGAAAGACATACAGGAACATAGTTTAGAAAATTTTAATCCTGGCTGATCTCATAATCAATACCTATTTTCAATGACAGAACAATTCTTTGAAGATGAGAAGTTGAAAAAAAATCTTGAGATTCAAATTCTGTTTTCTCATTGCTTCTGGGTGTGTCTGTCTTCATTGGCATTGTTGTTGTTTTGGTTACCAATTTATCAAATTTTAATTTGAAGGCATAACGTCTCATCCATCCTGAATATCATTTCTGTGGAGACTGCAAATTCTTCTAAACTAAATCTTTTTGCATCTGTAGAATCACACAGCTGAAAAGTAACCTCATAATCCACTATGTTTAAATGCCTATATTAAATATATAGAAAACAAGGAATACCGAGGGCAAGGTTCATCAGATAAAAAATTTAAAAGTGCTCTGGAATAAAGTCTAAGGAGAGAGGGAGCCATACCCTTGAGGTCAGGAAAACCACCTGGATGCCAACCTCTGAGTGACCTCAAAGCTCCATCCACTTTCCTGCACAAAGGAGTGGCAGAAACACAGAGGATGGTCAGGGCCAGGTTTCTGAGTAAGGGGTTTCTGGCATGCCTAGAAAATGTTTTAAATCTTCATTATCCATATGACATACTATACAGAAACCTGGAGTGTTCTACTCTATTCCAAAGGGCTAATGTAGTAAGCAGACTGAAACTATCTTCCAGTTGAAAATGGAGCTTCTTTACCCTTCCAAGTCAACACAGGGAACCATGACTTTAGAGAAAAGGGGAAGGAGAGTAATGATTTTGGCCTTTTTCTCTTGCAAGATAAATAAATAGCTATAATTCCCAGATAGTTCAGATTATCCCATTTGATTCAACTTGATGTTTTAAGGTGAGTTGAAAATAATTAATTTTATGTAATTTTGGTTGCTCTAATCTCTGAATATGATCCTAACTCTGTAAGCAAGGCTAGTGACTGTGTCTGTGTTGAGTTGATAACAGGCTGTCACCAATGAACTTCTTCCTTCTCTGACTCTCCCTGACCTTCACTGACCTCCTCAGGCACCCTTTAGTCACACTAATCCTGACTCTCCTGTATTCTGGATCCATTCCATTCCTCAGTGAATATTTGTATCTTCGAATCCCAGCTCAGTATTTGGAGGTAAGATGCGTAGACTAAACTCTACTGATGAGCCACATCATTGATAGGGCAAAATTTCAAGTCACTTTGCAGAAACTCATGAACTAGTTGGAGAATATGTAAGTTATTGGACTGCTAACAGTCCACGATCTTCTCTTATAAAACATATTCAGTTTTAATATTTTTATGTATCAGATGATAGAAATTTATATTTATAATAAAAAGAGGTCCAGATAAAATACATGAAATCCTTAGTTTTCAGATTCTATTTTCTTCTTTTTAAAATAATTTTATTGGTGCATTGTAATTATATAATGCAGTGAGGTTCAAAGTGATATATTTATATATGTACACATCAATTGGTGTGTTTCCTTCTGAGCAGATCCCACTACCTCCCCTCTTCCCTCCCTGTATATGTTAGTGAGATTGGTAGGATACCTTCATATATGAACATAACATTATTTTATCTAATGCCCTCCTCGAGCCACCCTTTCCCACTTCTCTGATATCCTTTTCCAGATGAACAAATTGGCAAGCAATCAAACAAAACACCTGAAAACGCTTCCCTGCTTAAACTGAAAGAGTGAATTGAATGAGGAGTCCATTTTCTTCTTAGAAAGTCATCTCATATACTGTAGAAATAAATCTAAAATAGTAAATAGCTTTTTACTAGTCCCAGTCACCAGGGAGGTGGTGAGTCTCCCTGGATTTGGCCTGTAATGTCTTGTAAGCAGTTTGCTCAGTCAACACTGCCCATGGTCTCCCTGCTTTCTCATTTCACCCAGGGCTAAAAACACAGGATTCTGCACCAGTACCCATGAGAAAGAGCTCCTCTTCTCTCAGCTGTGTGCCTCTGTGTGGCCAGTATTTTTGAAGTTGAACTTGATGGCTTAGCATTATTATCTGTGAATCTTTTTACAAAGGAAAGCAATTAAACTTCTAGCTTCTGCTTCAAGTGACTGAAACATCTCCCACTTTTTCCCTCCTTGTGTTTTCCTTATTTTTGAAAGGAATGGATATCTTAGGCTCAAGAAAACCAATGCAACACTTTGGGAACTTTATTTTCTCTTGCCTCATGGAAGGAAAGAGAAGGCAGGAAAGAGGCTGCATGTAGTCAAGTATTCAGACAGGTGAGTGTTAGGACCATAGGTCAATTTTTAAGCTTGGTGCAGGATAAGAAAGAGTCTTGGGAGAGAAAGAAGAAAACGTCAAACACAGAAGTATGACTTTTTTGATACTAATTCTCTATCCAATCCGTACCTGCAGTCTGACTTATTGCACATGAATCCTTTCTTCTTGGAAAGACTAATGAATGAGAGAGAAGAGTCTGAAATGTCTTCTTACACACCTGTTACATGCACTAAGATCAATCCAGGTTATGACACAATAGACGAAGAATATTTTTTAAAGAAAAAATTCAGCTTCCAATCTTTATAGATATAGCCTAATAAATAGCGTGTCTGTGCTTCAAATTCTTGGCTGACTTGTTCTCTTTACTTTTTAAAATACCTTTATTATTTTCTGGCCTCCACCTTTGCTGCTATTCTGCTACTGCTGCAAAGTAGGCCATCAGCATTATTTGCAATGCAATGTTTTTACTTATTTTTTAATTTCAATTATTTAATTATTTTTTAATTTTAACTTTATTTTTAAATGCAATGTTTTTACTTATTTTTTTGTGATACTGAGGATCGAAACAAGGAGCACTCTACCTCTGAGCTACATCCCTAGACTTTTTTATTTTTATTTTTTATTTTGAAACATGGTCTCACTATGTGACCATGCACTAGCTTTGACCCTGAGATCCTCCTGTCTCATGGTCTCGACTATTGGGATTACAGGTGTGCACCACCACACCTGGTGGTAATGTTGTGTTTTTTTTTCCCAGCTGATTTTATGATTTTTTTCATTATCTTTAATTTCAGTAGTTTGGTTGCTGTGGGCCCAGTCGATGTTTCCCTTTGTGATCCTTGAATAGAAATTTGTACTAAGCTTCTTGAACTTGTAGACTGATGTTTTTCAACATTTTTTTTTAACTTCTCTGGACATTATTTCTTCAAGTTGTGTTTCTGGTGGTCTTTGTTCTATACAAAATCTAGACTATTAAACCATGTCCCATGCTTCTCTTAGAGTGTGTTTTGTTCTTTGTTTTCCTTTCTAAGTTTCAATTAGATATTTTCTATGTTTTTAATTTTGCCTTTTTTATCCAATGAATTTTAAGTATTGTAGTTCTGGGTACTGAAATATTATAGTTCTGGGTACTAAAGTATTTATTTGAATTTCCTGTTAAAATATTATTTTCATTATTTTTAATAGCTGTTGATAATAGCTGTTTTAAAATCCTTCTGTTATTCAACGGATGATAAGTGACTTCACTTGAATGTTTTTTCTGCCTTTTTCCCCCTTGCTTTATCAGTAACTTTTCCTTCCACAAGTGTCATCCACTCCTGTTTCCAAAGCTTTTTCTCAGAAGCTCAGACACAGCAGCCTCAACCAGTCAGTCACAATCCATGAGTGACTGCAGCCCTTTCCGCTGGCCCTGTCTTCGAGAATAAGCCTCATGGTTAGGCAGTGGCCTCAAAAACAGCCCACTATATCCTAGAAAATCACATTTGCTGCAAAGACCTTATTTCTGGCTCTACTTATCATGAATCTTGAATCTGTGAGTATTCCAACCTCGACTCATGTATGCAGGAGATTTATCCTTCATCCCCTGTTATCATTCTCCAGCATGTTTCCTTGACAGAATTATACACAGTCACGTAGAAGTCTCTCTTGCTATATGCCATTAGAATTTTAGAAATTCTAAGTATCTATAAATACTAAGTATAAATATATTCTGGCATTGTATATACAATAATACAAGAAACATGTAAGGGGAAGATAGTGCTTTTGCCCCTAGAGTAGAGACACAATTCCCTGTCTTTCTCAGATAGACTAAAAGGACTGTTCAGGAACTGAGTCAAGGTAGAATTGCAGATTTAGATATTCCAGGCCTAACTAGTCTTTCCTGACCCTTGTGGCTCTATTGGGGAAGTCTGGCTGCTTCCTGACTGAGTCCTGACCTATGTATGTGGCACTTGAATCTGTAGCTTTTTCTCTGTTTTGCAACCTAGCCCCTCCTCATGTCCTGTCTTGTGAGCTTTTGTTAGGAAGTTCATATTGTCTTTATCTTAGTCCTAAAGTTTTTTTTTTCACTTTACAAATTTGAATTTCCCCTTTTATTCCTCTACCTTGGACAGATTTGGATTCTGACAAACTTCTTAAGGGTCAAATCTGCATGCTCCTATTGCAGGCCCCTCTCTGAAGAAGGCCTTTCTGCTAAGTCACCTGAAGCTTCATACTGCATTCCTAACCCAGCCCAGCCTGAGGTGCCACTGCAGAGCTCAGTGGGGGTCCTTTGGCTCCTGCTGGTCATGCTGACAGTGGTACTATCAGAATCTCCACTGGTTGGTATTTCCCATATAGAGTCCTCTACCTGTGATAAGCCCAACAGTCACCCCACACTCAAAACCAGCACATGCTCCTCCCAAAATAATACAGGACTTCTTAGCTCACCTAGATAGGGCACCCTCTACTCTAGAATTTGTACTTATATAACTTCTCTTTCACAGTATGCAGTAACTCTAAAACTATAAATTTGATAATCTGTCTATATTTCCATATTTATCTGTATATGTTATAGGACGAGGGATGCCCTGTCACAATTATTCCCCCCTTTTAGAAGAGGAGGTTCAAAAGTATGGATTTGATTTCCAACTCATGCATTTATAAGCATTGAGATTTCAAATAAAATACTTATCTATAAGTATCAGTTTTTTACATAGAAAATGAGATGGATATTTCATTAAATGCATGTCTTCAATCAAGAAGGTGTACAATAATGTTTTGTTTTTCTAAACCTATAAGTTTTCATCTTTCTCTCAAAAGATTTTTGACCTTTTGTAATTAATTCAACAGTGACCTGTTTTGTTTTCTTTTGTAACAAATTCTGTTTGTATCATCTGCTATACTGCAATGAAAGATTGTGAGCTTCTGGGCATGATATTCATAGTGCAGAAAATGTGAAATCACACTGACTGAGAAGCAATGTTGCAGAGCACAAGCATCAAACCAACAGGCACTGGACTCAGGCAAATGGAACAGTACCTTGTAGATCATTCAAGGGGAAGCCAAGGTCAAAACAAACCAAACAAATGGATCTTGTGCTGCTTCCCAAACGACACAGCCCCCAGCTTCATTGTGTAGATTGAATCTACATGGGCATTTGAAAAGTAAGGGAATAAGTTTTGGGGGAAGAGAAATGAGGAAGTTTTTGAAATAGAGTGGATAAAAGGCCAACAATGAAAGGCGATGATAAGCAAAGGAACAGAGACCAGGATGGAGAGTCTAAAATTCTGATGTTAAAGAGGCTGAGACCATCATCCCTAAAGATCATGTTCTTTCTACTCTAGCAAGCACAGAGACAGGAGCACACAGAAAGTGACAAAGTGATAGCTGTCAGAAGGGGATGAAAGATGAAGACAAGCAAGAACACCAATAGAGGGTCGTAAACCCAAGGCTCACTCTGTCAAGACCATATGTTGTCTTCCTCTAGAAAAATAAAATGAAATTTCCAAGTTGATTTATCCAGTGTGGGAATACTCCAAAGCAAAGCATGGTCTTTTTGTGTTAAGTCACTGTGATTTAAGGATGTGGACACCTAACTTACTCAAATGAGTTTGAGATACAGCCTTTGCTTTCTAGCTATAGCTCAGTGTCAGGTTGAATCAGAAGGCTGCCCAGAGGGCTGTCCTGGCTTTCTGGGTGCCTCTTAGCAAAGGTTAAACTGTTTGCCCCAGAGACAAATATTAATCAAGAAACAAACAAGGGGCAAATTATAAGATGACATTGGAGCAAGTGCAGATTAAGTGCACAACACAAGTATACACAGAGGAAATCTGAGCCAGGATGTGATCTAAGAGTTCTAAAGAAGTGTTGCTTGCTGAATGGCAGTGATGGACAGGGATCCTAGATGCTGGAGGAGAGCTAGGAACAATGGAAGCATTTGAACCAATCCCATCATTTTTGTCCTATTGCTGTTATCTCAGTTATAGTTATTCCTATTGTTATAGTCAGATATAGTATGTGCCCTGAGAAGCTCAGGGTTGATACAGTTAAGTCATGAGGGTTGTAATCTCATGATTACATGCATTTATTCGGGTGGTAGTGTTGGCCAGTGGTGTGTGGCTGGAGAAAGTGGTTCTCTGGTGAGCGTGGCCTTAGGGATTGTGCTTTTGTCTTTGAATCCCCTTGCTTGCTAGCTCTCTCTTGCTTCTGGTCTCCATGATACGAGAGCAGAGCCTTTGCTGTCTCCCTCTCTCTGCTTCCTGCTGCCATGCCCCGGGAGATCCAAGACCCTGGACTCACATGGACTGAATTTGGGATCTCCAAGAAACTGAACAAATAATTATTTTTCCTCTAAGTTGTGTGGTAAGTTCCTTTGGATTATAGCAGTAAGAATGTTGACCAGGACAACTATTATTTCAGTTATCACCTAGTGATTGTCTTGTCTTCAGTCCAATCCCCCTCCACTTTATCACTTAGATCTCTCTCACCTGGACTCATCCTTTTTTAAAATATACTGTTCTTGGTGCACTGTAATTATATGTCATGATGAGGTTCCGAGTGATAAAAAAAAAAAAACATGCACACAGCACTCAGTGTTTCGATCCAGACCTCACTCTGCTCCGTACCCCTGTTTGTACATATTATTGAGATTGGTATTGATAGCTTCATATGTGAACATAGCATTAATTGTTTCCTTCATCAAGTCTCCTTTATCCCCTCCCTACCTTGCTCCCCAAATTCCCTTCCACTATTCTACTGGTATTTCTCCTCTTTTATCTGACATCCCTTTTGTTTCCCAGTTTCTCTCTAGCTTCCACATATGAGAGAAAACATATTACCCTTCACTTTCTCTGACCGGCTAATCTCATTTAGCATATGCAAATCAAAACTACCCTGAAATTTCATCTAATTCTAGTTAGAATGGCAATCATCAAAAATACAGACAACAATAAATGCTGGCAATGTTGTAGGGAAATGGGAATGGTTATATACTGTTGGTAGGATTGCAAATTAGTGTAGCCACTATGGATATCAGTATGGACAATCCTCAGAAGATTGGAAATGCAGCCACCATATAACCCAGCTATACCGCTCCTGGGTATCTTTCCAAAAAAAACTGAAATCAGAATATTATAGTGACACATATATATCCATGTCAATTCACAATAGCTAAATTATGGAACCAGCCTGGGTGTTCATGAGCAGATAAATGGATTATTAAAGTGCATTCTATACACACAATGGAATTTTACTCAGCCACAAAGAAGAGCAAAATTATGTCATTTGCAAGAATGGAGAATATTATCCTATGTGGATTCATCCTTTTAAGGGAGAACATCTATCACACTCCATGGCTCTTGAGGCATTCAATTTCTACTTGCTAGCTTTATGGTGAAGACATTTCATAGTATGCTTTTGAGAGACAAAAATAAGGCTATAGACATCTCCTGTATCTTACTTTGGTGCATGCTAAGCTCTAATTATGTTTCCTTTTCACCAAATCATGAACATGTCTTATGATAAGGAATATCAAGGACCATACGATTTTTTTACCTCACTGTGGAACTGTCTGGAATTTGGGCTTTAAAAAGAAGTATGAATGAGTGCTAGAATCATTACCAGCTGGTCACAAATAAAGTCCTAGGGCACTAACCTGTCATTTTCCTTGTGTTAAGTATCTGACTCTTTACTGTTATGAAAGTAAAGTATATCCTGGGCCTCTTCTGTGGATGCTCAGGTATACCTGGTCAAAGTTTTTACCAATGTGCTGTCATGGGTTATAGCTCCTAGTCTGATGGACTAACAATAGCATGAAAGAAACTTAAGGTGCAGGCCATAGATTTGACTACTGATGATTGGGTTTCATCTCCTGTTTGCCTGACACACACAGAGATTAGAAAGAATATCAAGCCACCTTCTCATTATTTGCACATCATTAGAAAAGTTACTTAGATTATGTAGGACTTAATCATTAAATCTAGAAGAAAAAATTAGCCAGAATAATTTGACAAAATATTGTGAGCACATCAAAGCAGCCCTGTGATCAATTTTCGGGGATAGAACATAGCCCTCGATTTAAAGACCAGAAAGACCCATAAAACTTAAATAAAGGAATTACTAACTTTTTGAATTCCACTGGATAAATCATAGCCACATCCTTTCTTTAGGACTCAGTTGCTCACAACTGGACTAAATGAGTAGCTAATTGGTAATCCAGGGGCTTAAATATATCTATGCTTTAGTTAGTCTTGCCACTATTATATGTGTATGCATTTGTGTGTGTGAATGCTTGTGTATGTCAACAATCAAATATCAAATAACATCAAAGTAAAACTATTTAGAAAAGACTTATAATGGTTATTTCCAAAGCCTTGTTGACAAGTGAGACAATCTGCTAATAGGGATCCTGCCTTCCTTCATGGAAAATCTTTGCAAGGATGTGAGCAGCTATTTTAGTTCTTTTGACCTGACTTGCATTTTCCAGATCACCATGTACCCTGCCTTGTGTTTTCACTCATTCATAAGATATGCTTACCCTCAAGACTTGAATTAGTAGATGCTAAGATAATTTCTAGGAACTTTTTTAATTTTATAATTTTGTGATTCTAAACCTAAGATAAGACATGACCCCAGCTTCAAGAAATCTGTTTTCAATCCATCAAGAAACCTCTCTGGAATATAAAGGATCTAGAGAATTAAACTAAGAACCTTGGGTAATATTTTTGTGATTACCTGCCAAATAATTTTTCCTCTTCTGTGTATTTTAAAACAAAGAATGCCTGCATCAACTCCCCTTGACATTAATTCTGTTATCCATGTTAATATGACAGATATGTAAAACTGCTGCTGCAAAATCATTACAAGGGATTTCTTTATCACCGCTGAAGGTAAGAGGTCTGCTAATTGTTAATGCTAATAAAAGTAGCTGCTATTACTTGGCTTTTAAAATATAATTACATGACAGGAATTCTTTGTTTATTTTCCTTACAAAGCCCATGTAATCACCATACAACAAAATTAGAGATGGATGAGGCTTCAATGAAAAAGCAAACTTACACACTCAGGAATTAGGACATGTCCAAGGTTATAAAAAATATCATTGCAAGTTTTTAATAGATCCAGGAGGAAATTAAAGAAGCCACTATTCAATCCCCACTAATCCCCACTGTGCATAAATCCAATAAAGTTTGTATCTGGGTGTGGTGGTGCCTGCCTGCAATCCCAGATGGTGGGAGACTGAAATGGGTGGATCACAAGTTCAAGGCTAGCTTTGGCAACATTAGTTCTCATCTGTGCACTGGACCATTGATAGAATCTATTCTCGAAAACAACCAGATCTATAAGAACAAAGAAAAGTCACATCATGTAACTTTACAGCTTAAGGCTACCAAAGTCTTCTTATCAGGGCAGCATCACAAAGACTTCATGTGACCTTCCTGAAGGTTCCTTTACACCCTCATCTGAATACTTTCCTTAACTCAGTAGATACAACCACACCACCTTCCTTTATTTATTCTACCAAGCTTCCAGGCATGCTTGCATGCTTCCTCTGCAGGGCTGTTTTCACCTTCCATCCCTCTACCTGTGCCCTCCTCCTATAGGTAGACAGAGGTCACTTCCCCCCCATCAGTTCTGAGCTCAGAAGGCACCTTCTCAGTAGGTCTTCTCCAGGTCACCCCAGGATAATTGAGAAACCTCCCCACAAATGCCCCTGCCTGCTCGCCTGCTCTGCTGATCTCTGGGAATTCTAAACTACCATTTTCTCTTCCTTCCTTCCTTCCTTCATTCATTCCTTCCTTCCTCTTTCTTTCTGATGTATCCCAGAGAAATAAGAACAGAGCCTGGCATATAGTAAGAATTCAACGAATATTGGTCAAAGAATGAATACTTAATAATCATGAATTTTCTCATTTAAATAAAGGATTTTAAGTGGAGTTGAAACCAATTCATGCATATAACTTATCAATGGTAAAGAAGAAAAAGTGAATAAAGAGAAATATAGCAGATAACTGTGATATTTGGGTAAGTTGACATGGAAAATGGTCTTGTAGCTCCTTCTTTAAAATTTGAATTATAGTATTTTAAAAGGCTAATGTTTCATTAGTTACAGGCCACTTACAAAAAAAATTTTTAACTGGCTCCACAAACTCAGGTATAAAAGTAATTTTTGTTTCTCCACCCATTTCCACTCTTCACTTCCCAATACCTAGAAGGATATGTGGATGCTTGTCATCTCCCATCCTCTATGGCACTCCTGTCTGTGGCTGACTCCATGTCTAGAAAGTCTGTTGGGCACTTTTTTCTTGGGAAGTCAGCCTCCATCTGGGATCTGGTATATTGCAGAACACGGAAGCACTATAACAAGTCTATCCCACTTACTGACCCTGAAGAAAGCTTTTAACTTTGGAAAATTCTGGAACATGGAATGGAAGACATTCTAATCCTTGACAGTACCCTGGCCAATGCCAATAGCATGTTCTGAGAAACACTTACAAGGAAAAGCTTCAGAATCTTCATAAATGTTACAATAATACAACTCAAATTTTCTGTGAACCAAAGTGGGGGAAAACAATTCTAGTCTTTATTTTCTAACTGTGGGTGATTCAGTATGGAGACCTCTGTCTCAATTCTGTATTTCTTTCAGATGGATTTAACTATATACATGAATTTGATAACTCATGTCTCTTGTTAACTTTATAACTAATTCATAAAGGCAAGAGACTGCATGGCTGCATTAGTTTATGACAATGATAATACATTCTTGGCATTTCTTATTTGGGTTAGGACAGTTTATGCTGAGACACAGTAACAATAGAAGGCTCCTGTTAGGGCTCCTTGTTCCCAGATAGAATAAGAAGAGACCACCCCCACCCTGGCATTGGGAGTCAGGTCACTTGACTTAATGAAGAATTCTCTTTCAATGCTCATCTTCAAATGTGTAGCAGTAAAGCCATCAGGTCCTGTACTTTTCCTTGTTCAGAGCCTTTCAAATGCTCATTCAATCCCATAACTTGTTATGGATCTGTTCTAGTTTTCTATTTCTTCATGGTTCAATTTTTTGGGGTTATTTATTATTTATATTAGTCAGATGATTAAATTCAGCTCCTCAGAGTCATGCTTTAATATCTTAGTGTATTATCATAAAAAAGTGTATTTCTTGCTCATGTCAAGATTCCATGATGGTCAGACAGCGTGGCTCCCCTACTTAGGCAGGGCCTCCCACCCCACCTCTCTAATATTTTGTGGCCCTTCAGTTGCAGCTACATGAGGTCCCCCTAATCTTAATTGCTTCTAACCAAAAGTGACACACTTCACTTCTCCATTCTACTGGCCAGAATTAGTCATATGACCCCAACTAAATTATAGTGAAAGCTGGAAAATAAAGAAGAAGGCATATGAAATACTTTATGAGCACTAATAGTCTCTGTTACAGCTTGCCATTATGGTCACCAAATACACTTAGCTCCTCCCAAATGATAAAACCAAAGTCCTAGCAGTTGCCACATTGAACTCAGACCTTAGTGTCTCTAGATAATATCTGTCTGGTTTCTCTATGAGTTACAAATATGACTCCCCATGGATTCAGAAACCTATGAAGTTATCTGTCCCTCCTACAGCATACCCACACCTACATTCCTTGTACAACAGGAACAGAATAACTGCAGCAGACTCATTCAGAAAAAAATATGGTTTCAATTTAGATAGAATATTGTGTCCAGAAATTCATCCATTTCTTTTAGGATTACCAACTTTTTGATGTATACTTGCTCATTATAGTCCCTCACTACCCTTTGTATTTCTGTGGTGCCAGGGTCAGAGAGCCCATTTGTCTCTGAGGGCCATGCAGGTTTGGGGACATTCTAGTAGCCCAGTTGCGTATGGTTTACGCACTGGAGTGGGACATCCCCATGTGGTCCCTGTGGTCACTATGGCAAAGAGAGTGATGAGGCTATGCTCATAGTACATGTTGTAAAATTTCTCAAGTCCTTCTGGAAAGAGCACTGCTGACAGTAAGGGCAAAGGTAGAAGCAGCATCAGGGGTATGGAGCCTGGGGAGTGTGTCCCCAAGACCTTCCTGGGCAAGTACTACTGGTGGCAGGGCTCTCACCAATGGTGGTGGTAGTGCTAGGGTTGTGGACCATGTTCCCAGGCCCTGCAAGTGCCACTGGTAGCAGCAGCCCAAGCTTCTTAAGCTAATCAGTATTTATTATTTCTCTTCAGCTATTTATGTGCCTTGCTTTTGTCCACTGGAGATCTGCATTTACTATACTCTTTTTTGGATTATGGAGAGTTATCACTGAGAACATCACATCTCACTCTTTTCCTTTCACCTAGGATAAGCAGAGGGAGACAAAGAAAGAAGGAGGAGGAGAGAGAAACCACTCCTTAATCCTGGAACTAAGAGGTAGATGATCAGTTCACTCTTGTCTACCAAAAACCTGGAGTATTGATCAATTGGTCTCTTTGTTTCTATGGTTTGAGTTGGAACTATGTCACTTGTTTCCAAATAATTCAACAATGTGACCTTGTCTTCAAATTTAAAGGATTAAAATAATAGCTACTTCCAGAATTTTTGTTAGTGTGGCATTTTGAAACAAACATCATAAGAATGCTTCTAAAATATAAAATGCTACATAACCATGGCATGTCATTGTCATTATTGATAATTATGGCTTAAAACTGGCTGACTTATCAGACATGTAGATTCCATGTGAATTTACACAAATAGGACAGCTGGTTAAGATTTTTTTTTTACTAGTGACTCAATAAAATAACTTGTGTAAAGCAAGAGAAGCTGACCTATCATCTTCTTTGCATATTTCCCTAGAATCCTGAGGCTTATTAGCCAGATTGAATGCTATCTGGCACCTGAAATCAGAATAAATTGATGTGTCCAGTCATCATGCCTCTAAAATCATGGTTCTTTGCACTTGTTGAAGATCCTTCATCTATGGACCTCTCAAAAATAAATATATCCCTAAGAAGAGTCTCTTTTAGAATATCTTGTGTGGGTGCCTGACATCTGTAGTTTTAAGGTTCTCTATATAAGATTATGACTATTTCATCAGGTGTTCTGGTCAGCATTCTCACAGACATAATCTAAAGATCTGACCATGTAACTTAGAAAAAATAGGATTTATTTTCTTATGGTTTCAGGTTCAGTCCATGTGAGGCAAGGGACTGTGGATCTCAGGGTATGCTGGTGGGAGGTAGAGGTAGGGAGAGCACATGGACTTCTCTCCTCACCTCATGGAGGCTGGAAGCAAGAGAGAGAAAACAGGGGGAGGAGGAACTATATATAATCCTCAAGGCTGCACCCCCAGGGATCCATGCCCTCCAGCCACACAATGGATTCATCCACTGCTGGTATTACAATCCTTATGACCCAACTATGTCAACCCTGAATATTAATCAAATAGCTCTTTAAGGGACATATTATATCTATAACATCAGGTATTTATGAGCTGTTATTCTAGGAGTCTGGCACTGTCAAGTTATGATGTTGATGAGCAGGATAGACAAAGCTCTATCTCCACCAAGCACAGAATGCTCTGGGTAGATTCTGAGCAGAGCAGGGAAATATTGCTTGAAACCCTTCCATTCTCAAACCCATCTCCATGACTCACTATCATGTTCATTGGAACTTTGTCACTTTCAATCTGATCCACAGCCCAGACCCCTGGGTTATATTCAACTAAGCCAGTTACACTGATGTCTTTATTTTTACTTTTTATGCATGAGAAAATGTTATCTTGAAGAATTCGAGGCTATAGGCATCTTAAATTACTGGACCAAGAGTTTGTAAAATGTGCCCCAGAATAAACCAACAGCTTCATCCACCTTATAGGAATTACTTAGAGTGGGATTAAAGAATCGCATCTTTTAATAGTTTATGGTTTCCAGAAGAGAGGACTCGATATTGTGACTGCATGCTCTAATCGAAGAGCCGTGGGAAGGGATACCTGTGATTAAGAGCTTATGCTCTGAGAAGTCATGTTGGATTGAGACTTCACTCTTGAGGCAACTCACTGAAAGTAGTGAGTAAATGATTTTGTGGGGGCCCAGAGGAAGTACAGGCTGGTTGTGAAGACATGACCCTACACAGCCACAGATGTGCACACATCTCGTGCAGCTGCAGATGTGTACATAGTTATGTAAGTATGATTAGGCAAAATGTAGCATGCATGTGCACATCACGCTGGTGTGGACATGTGCCTTTTTGCCCGGAACCCTATAAAACTAATAGGGACTAAGCCCAGATGGCTATCTCTGGGTTTGTGGACATTGTGGCTGGCAGTACCTCTCTGCCCATTGGACAGAAGGTATACCTGGGGAAGGTTGTACATACAAAGACTAATTCTCCCAATTCTTCCCCATAAACCTAATAATTGGGACCTTGTATATCACTGCTGCCACCGTGTGTGCCAAGCTGTAGGGTGGTTCTACTGTTAGCCTTGTTCATTCCAGGAAGTGGCACTATAGATGTAGAATTACAGGTAGAAGCCTTAGTCCAACAGGTTGCAGAAGCTTTAAATACATCCACTGGACTCTTTCCCTTTGAATGGATGAAACAAACCAGATATGGAAGGTGATTTTGCAGAACAGAATGGTGTTAAATGTTCACTGCTGCCCTGGGTGGAATGTGTGCTCTTCTTCATGTAGAATGCTGTGTATACATTCCAGACCATCAGTGGCAGGTACGGCAAGCCTTAGTGGAGATTAATGCAGAGGTACAGGCTATTCAGGCCTTACAGGAGGAATTGTTTACAACCTGGTGGAACTCACTGAGCTCCTCCCGGAGATGGGTATTGATTATCCTCGCCTGTGAGGTTGGAGGACTAATAATCACCTGCTGTACCCGCTATTGTTATTGTGGCATTTAGGTCCAATATAGTGCTCTCTGAGTCAAGTCGTGCATGGCCATCTTCTATGGGATGGAATGTGGGGCCCAGAGGAAGTACAGGCAGATGGTAAAGACATGACCTTGCACAGTCACAGATGTGTGTGCAACTCACGCAGTCACAGATGTGTACATAGTTATATAAGCATGACTAGGCAAAATATAACAAGCATGTGCATGTCACACTAGCATGGACATGCACTGTTTCCCCCAGAACTCTATATAAGGGACTGGTCTGTGAATAAATTTGCTCTTTGTTCTCCTCCAGATGGCAATTCCTCATGTGTTCTTTTCACTAGGGATCACACTGCTGAAACCTCCCCAGCAACTGCAGCTGGCCTATGATAGGGCCCCTGACACCATTTAATCTTGGACTGAATAAATGGAGTGAGTTGGGTGGGGGGATGCATGCCCAGTCAGCCAGATGAGGGAAGGCAACCCAGACCCCAAGCAGTGAAAGCTGTAAGGGTCAGAATCTTCCTGCATAAAAATAAGTGTGACACCAGCCAGGTATGGTAGCACATGCCTGTAATCTGAGTATGTGGGTGTCTGAGACAGAAGATTGCAGGTTCAAGATCACCCTCAGCAACTTAGGCTCCCAGAAACTTAGTGAGACCCTGTTTCCAAGTAAAGCATGAATTAGGGCTGGGGATGCAGCTTGGAGGTAGAATGTCCCTGGGATCAATTCTCATAACCAAAGGAAAAAAATGACACTCTTCTCATTTATTTTCTTTCTGAAAAGAAGTCAAAATTCTTGGTCCAGGTGCTTCCACGTGATAGCTCTGTAACACTGATGTCTGGAGTCATGGATTCCAGGTATATTACATTAAAGTGTTGCATTTCATTTTTGAGGGAATAGTGGGTATTCAATAGATATACACAAATTTACTTTTTCTTTCCTGTTTTTCACTTTCCTGGTTTCCCATTTCAAGTTCTTCTAAAGAGACTCTTAAAGGGTAGAAACTATGTCCCAGTGGGAGGGGGGGAATTTGGAAAGATATACTTAGGAAATGTTGCTGCACTTTTCAATTATTTCAAGTTAGTTGGCTGCATATTTCTTGGGCTTTTGACATGCTGTTTTTTTTTAATAAAAATACTTGTGGGATGATTACAAAATCAGTTATTTAAATATAGAGTTTGACTGGTTTGAAAACAATTTAGGCCTTTTCTGTAATCTTCACTATCAGATTTGTTTAACTGCCGTCAGCAGAGAAGCAATAAACAGATCATTAGCACTGATGATGTCATCATGGGTAATGGAAAAAGCATTAATTTTCATAATATCATCATTAATTATAGCCCACATTGAAATATAGTGGGGCTGACTTTGTCATATTAAATGAAGCAACTGCTCTGAAGTATTAATTAATAAAATCAATCTCAATAAATTGGTGATAGTAAAATTTATGTTTCATGATTTTGAAGCATGCAAAAGAAAGGGTCGTAGTTCCAGATGATGTCATTAATATAATTTAGTGCCTCCATTTTACATCACATTAGCTGTTGGAAAATCACTAGAAAATTCCAGGAAAGCTTTCTCATTTTCCTCAATGTCAATTTTCATTGCCAAAATGAGAATGTTATGGCCTACATTCTGTGTTCATTTTTGGATTAAGTAGTATCATCCATGAGAAAGCATACATAAGCAATCAACTACCTTATACATGTGAAGGATTTTTATTATTCCTATAGGCAAGAGAGGTTCAGCTGTGGGAGGGGTGTACTCTTCATTTTGCATTCCAAAACTCTAATCACAGTTCCACAAAGGATCACAAATTGTGAACATTTATTAAATAATTCTGTGTGCCAGGAACTATGTTAAACACTTTGCATAGATTATCTTAAGGAATCCTTATGAAAATATTTGAGAAAGATATTATAAGGTTCACTTCGCCAATGAGAAAACAAATGAGAATTAATGAGGCTGTGTTCCTTGCTCAAGGTGAGGAGAGATGGTGCCAGACATAGCTTAGCTCTTCATCACCCTTGCACACAGGATCTTCTTTCTCTGAGGATGTCTGGACAGCTCCCCTTGGCTAACGTGTGCATCATGGCTTCTACTGGACCACTTGGATTTCTGGAATACTTGTATTTCAATCAGCATGTGAGCCAAGAATTAACAAAGAAACCATAACTGGAGAAAGAAATCCAAGAGGGAGCTACTTGAACCTGGCCTGGCACAGGTAAAGGGAGCTGGTGAGAAGAGCTCTTATGATCATATAGTCTCTAATCGATGGGATAGCAGTTCTGATTTCATCACTATGTTAACATCTATAATTCAAAGCTCAGTGAGATGTAGGCTTGTCATTAAAGAGTGTATTACATTTTATCTGACCCTGAGTAATTTTAATCTACATTGTTTAAAGGAGATGGATTTTAAAAACAAATAAAAATATATTTTAATAGAGGGGGCTTCTGTGTTCCCAACTTAGCATGTACAAGTGCTAGCTGTCGCCCTTCTAAATTGCATGTTGCCTTATTTGTCTTAATGTCTTACACTTGATTCTACACCTCTCAGGAACTGAGATCACCACTCCTTTTAGAAGTTAGAGTAACATAATGCTAAGACTGTTTCCACTCCAAGCACACAGGTAGCTGTGTAATAACAAGCAAATTACTTTATCATTCTACACATTAGTTTTCTCAAATTAAAATGGGGCTAATAGTGAAATCTAATTATAATTTTTTGGGAAAATTAAATGGTATGGCATATAATGCCTAGCTTATAGTAGGTACTTGGAATATGGAAACTATTATTATTTTAATAATCTCCAGCAGTTAATAATATCTTAACTATTATCAAATAGCACTTGGCAAGATACATGAAACCATCTACTTTGAATTATTTAATTAATCAACTAATTAATTGGTAACTTGGTGATGTTCAGAGCTATCCATAGTTAAAAACCACTTCCATGTGAAATAGCAAATTTCCATCGTTAATGAGGGAATGAGTAGATACCTACTTGGCAAGTATATCACAAGATTTTCTAACACCAGATGATATTTTGCAAATGCATACATTAAATCCTACCCCAACCTTAGCATCTCTGCCTCTATGAGCTGAAAACTAATTCCATCGCCTTTTGAGATGATCTCATTAGAAGTGATTCCGCTTATCCTTGAAATAAAGAAATGGTATAGAATTGGTAGAATTTGCACTTGGGGATTGCATTAGCAAGAGGTTTATTTATAAACTGTGGCGTATAGATGTACAAAATTATGTTTTCATGTCTAATGCTTAAAGGATTCTGTTAGGAGGCATTTCCCAATCTCTTACTTTGCCAAGAAGATGGTTGTGAAAGTAATATTCTATGCTTAATTATTAATGCTGCATTGATTTGTTTTCTCATAGTTCAAGCAACAAACAATCCATTAAGAAATACACACAGCAAAATTGGAGATAAAGCTTACAGTTGAACTCAAGAGAGAGAGAGAGAAAAATAAATACTTAGCTAGATCTTGTTAATCTTTCAAATTTAATTTCCTTTAAAAAGGAGAATATAAAGAACGGATCAATACTTTAGCAAAACAGTATAAATAGTGATGGTGTTAATAGCATCTTTTATTTGGGACCTCCCATTTGCCATGCAAATGACTGTACATTTTTATGTGCCTGCGGTATTCATTTAACATACCTCTCGAATATAATTGATTATGCTTGTTTTGTAGGTGAGGATGAAGACAGTTAAAGTTTTTAAAATGTCTTCTCTTTCCCTAAAAAGTAACCAAGTAAAAGACAGTCGGACTCAGGGAAGACTAAGAGCGTCTGTCTTCTCTTTCTTTTGTGGCTTGTGGTTTAAATCACCATCCTTTTCATATGCTGTTCCCTACACACTCTTCCAGCTGTCTCGTCTCAAGCACTTGCTGTGGGCTAAGGTCCCAGAACTCCCCATGATGCCAATGGGATTTGCAAGTGCCAAAGTGGGAAGGGCACACTCTTGTTGGGCTGCCCGAGAGATAACACATGTGCGGTAGGGAAACCCTCTGAGAAGTCAGGAGGAGTGTCAGAACAAAGGAAATGGAGCCACAGTGTGCAAGTTCACCCCTCTTTGGGGAGACTGCCAACAGTCCAACAAAATCCATTCTTCCTCCATCACAGGATAACGGGGAGCCCTGGCCGGCTTCACACCATGCCATCCCTTGCAGTTTTGTATAAACATATCACTTGTATCTCCTCAATGGAGTATGCATAGAAGTTATGGTGCCATTTGGGAACAGGCTGTTAAAAGTGATGGGGCCCTCCAAGGATTCTTCCCCCTTGCACTGGCCTTATGCAGGGAAAAGGTCTAAGGAAATTTAGAGAATAAATTCCCAAAGCCACTTGCTGATGGAAATACCTGATCTGTGTAACAGGACAAAGGAAAATAAACATTTTGCTTTCATTTTATTTTGGTAATCACTAGTACTAATTTGTAGGCTATTCTAACAAACATGTAGCCCAAAACTCAGTCCCTAGAAACTGAGCCAATCTATTTTCCTTTTTATTCTTTATTAAGACTTTCATCTCTTGTGACCATTTCCAGCCTTCTTTTCTCTCCTGTGTTGTACCTTGTTAGTGGTTTTTGCTTTGCATAGGTGGTATGAATCACACAACATTGAATATCACTGTACAATTTCTAGTCTTATGTACTAGGTGTTTCATAATTTAAGAAATCGTGTTGCAGTAGGCAGAATGGTGGGCTCAAAAACATACAAGCCCTGATCTCAGGAATGCTGGGTATGTCATGTTACATGGGACCAAACATTTAAGGATGGAGATGGAGTTGATAATCAGATGAGATGGAGATGATCCTGGAATATCTAAGTGTGACTGATGCAAACACAGGGGTCCTTATTAGTGGAAAAGGAGACAGGAGAGTGAAGGTTCAAGAGAGATTTGAAAATCCTATGCTATTGGCTTTGATGATGGGGAATGTGGTTGTGTGCCAAGGAATGCAAACACTGTTGAAGCTGAAAACACTAAGGGAATCAATTCCCTGCAGGAGAACATAGGCCATGATGCTTTGATTTTTAGCTCAGGGAGACCCTTTCAGCTTTCTGACTGTCAGACCTGAAAGATAATAAACTAGTGTTGCCTTAAGGCATTCATTTTATATTAATTTGTTAAAACAGAAATAGGAAACTATGTATGTAACCCAACTCATTTAGAAGTTATTTGGACAAAACCCAAGGCATCTCTTGAGAGTTCCTTCTTGGCACCTAAAATATTACAAGGCACCCATGACCTTCACCTTACAAACTACAATATCCAACTTGGCCATCAGAAGTGGTCATTGAAAATCGAGGGAGATATGTCTTCCCATCAAATTTCACCCAGCTGCACAAGTAGGGCTTGTGCCAAATGAGGTAGAAAACTGGATTGCCACAGTTTAAGTAGCTGCTCCAGCATGTACATATGCAGCCCAAATTAAACGAGACCTTGGAAGTGAACCTTGTCATATGCAATCAAAATTTATTCAAGAATTCCAGCCAAATGTGATGGTAAATACCAATGGGCAGGCTTGGAAAAACTGGGGAAAGATGAATGTGTTGGATAATAGAAAAAATCAAGTTACAAAGGAAGACAAACAACAGGGGAAGACAAAAGATGAGTTAAGGAGAATGCATAATAGGGGGTGATAGAGTGAGACAGATTTATTAGAATGTCTATTGCTTTTTTTTTCTTTTTTTCTTTTTGGTACTGGAGGTTGAATACAGAAGCATTCTACCTCCAAGCTACACCCCCAGCCCTAGTTTATTTTTTATTTTGAAACAGGGTCTTGCTAAGTTTCTAAGGGTCTCACCAATTTGTTGAGGCTGGCCTCCAATCTGGGATCCTCCTATCTCCACCTCCCAAGTACTGAGATTATAGGCATGCACCACCACACCCAGCTCCTCCAATGCTTTTTTTTACAGATATCATTA
This sequence comes from Glis glis, assembly GCA_004027185.1. Classification (NCBI taxonomy): domain Eukaryota; kingdom Metazoa; phylum Chordata; class Mammalia; order Rodentia; family Gliridae; genus Glis; species Glis glis. The sequence continues at coordinate 14,172 of PVJS01017104.1, read as the reverse complement.
GAAGGGATAAGTTGTTGCATGCTCAACTTTTTAGCTCTTGTGTTCTTTTCTCCCTGAAAATAAAGTAGAAGTGGCTTACATTTTATTATTGTTATTAATATTACATGGAACAGTTATTGCAGTACTAATAAAAAGAAATATTTTGTGCTCATAATCGCTCTTTTTAGGAGAAGAATAAGCCTCTCTTGAAAGTCCAGAGCAGAACATTTGCATCTTCATTTTATGAGTGTAATTAGCACATTTGTTCATGCTGTCACCAATGATAATCAACATAATAATAACTCCTTATGTTTATGTGGCCGTATACAATTTACCAAGCATTTTCCCATCCTTTATAATGTTATATCCACCATATCTCTGGATTTTGTTTAGGGGAAGACAGGACAGAGAGGGATGTCCCCACATTTCTTTTTTTTTTTTCCGTAAGGTAGAGGAATAAAAGCTCAGAATGGCACAGCTAGGTCGGGGATCAGTTCTCTGGTCCCTTAGACCATAAGGTTGTGAGTTAGGCAACACATGTCCAGATCATGTCCCTCAAAGCAGGTCTGCCTTGATGCTGCTCCGCTTGTCACATGTGCAATTTCAAATATATGTCATTCTCCTTTCCTGCTGACTTTTCCATAACAAGGGACATCTATGGTAGCACTTGACAATCCAAATATGGCTAAAGTCCTCTGTTTCCTCATAAAGGACATAGATGTAAATCAGTTGTATAACTCCCTCCCATAAAAGTTATCAATGCTCGAAGGAGGTTTTCTTAGGGACATGCTTAATTAATAGCACAGTGTGACTTTAAAAATATACCTTGGAGATCCTGCTGGTCTTTGGAGTCGTTATATGGTGTAGACTATTTTGCAAGCAGGAACTAGTAGGGAGAGCATGGAATCAGATGGACACGGTTGGGAATCTTGATGATGTCTTTTACTATCAGACTGAATGCGTATAATTTCCCTGAACAGGACTCATAAAAAGGAGTTAATGACTCCATGTTATTTTCCAGTTGTGAAGAGTTAAATTCAGTTACTTAAGGCCGCATGGAGGAAAGTTTAGATAAATCTAACTCTTATGGAATTATTATTATGTTTCTGTGGTCCCTCAAATAACAATCCGATTATCTCAAACACTATTGTGTGGCAAAGATAAATGACCATTGGTCTCTACATTTTGTGTCCTCTTCCTCTGACTGTGTCTCCAGGTGGACTTGGAAATGTCGGAGTCTTGTTGTCTCTTTGGGAGAACATTTTGGCATTAGCTAACATTACCTGAATATTTCCTCATAGAGTATTCACCATAATTTGGCTTTTATGCAGTATTTCACAATTCAGAGAAGCAGTGGGTATCCCCACATTTGTGGGGTGCTCTCAGGTTAATAAATGGGCCAGGAGGATCAGCAAAGTTCCAGAGACAGGCATGCTTGGTAATTAAAAAAAAAAGTGACTTCGCTAGGAAAGCCAGGATTCTGCAAAATGGACAACAGATTAGCGGGAACGTGAAGAGAACACCAAGTCAGAGGACCCTCCCTGCTCTCCACCATCACTGTGACTTGTCCCTCCTGCTGTGTTGGTCTGCGTTCACCTGGGTTTCCCCACAGGCCTCTTCTCACTTCTGGACACACAGTTGTGGTTTTGTCTGTTTGCTTTGATTATCACACTGCTCAGTGTTTGATAACTTACAGGTATTCATTAGGACCTTGTTGGGTTTGAATGAGACTGAGAAAAAGAACATCGACTAACAGAGCACTGGAATTGTACCATGTAGCTGGCCATGTATGGGGCCCACGCTACCATTTCTCTCATTCCTTTTTATATAATATATGTGACATATATTATATAATACATATTTATATAATATATATTTTATAATACATATTTATATAATATATATTTTATATAATATATATAGCTTATTAATGATAGCTGTCATTTATTAAACTTATGTATCTAAAACTTTACCAAAAGTTACTTCATCTCTAATACATCTGTAATAATACATCAAAGAAGGCATTTTTCTCTCTCTTCTTATTTATTTATTTATTTATTTTTGTGGTACTGGAGATTGAACCTAGGGGCACTCTGCCTCTGAGTTATACCCCCAGCCCTATTTTATTTTTTCATTTTGACATAGGGTCTTACTAATTTGCAGAGAGCCTCATACGTTGCTGAGGCCATCCTGCAATCTGCAATCCTCCTGTCTCAGCCTCCCAAGTACTAGGATTGCAGGTGTGCACCACCATGCCCGGCTTCCCTCTTTCTTAGATGAAGATATTGAGAATGAGAGGGGATGTGTAACTGTCACCAAGAAACACAGCTGATGTGAGTCATTTCAAAGTCTCTGGCCTTTCTTGGGTCATATGGATGACCCGTTTGCTATTTCCCAGACGTAATATATTTTCTGGCACCTAAATGATGATTCTCATTCATAGAGGGAACAAAGAGACAGCAGGTAAAATCAGTCTCCCAGAGAAGATGTTTCTGTTTTCAGTCCCAGCACCCACTTGATTTTTCTAATCACAATTAGAACCATGTAAGAAAAAAAAAAGAAGAGGAATCAGCAGTATGAACACAGCCAGAAGTTCACCTCACTGCTTATAAACCTTAATTAAACCTAATTTGTAAATCTTAATTGAACCACATGTACGAGCATTAATGAAGCTGTATAATAACAGTGCTCTCCCAACAAGACAACACACTAATACTAAATACTTATATTCCTGGAAAATGTACTCATGTGGGTCTCATCAGAGCATAAGGGGGAAGTAGATAAACAATTAATCTCATTAATTGCAATCAAAGGACAAAAAGTACAAACTGGTTGCCTAGAGAAATCAACTTTGCCAGATTTCCTTGCAAATGGGTAGTGGTGCTAATGAGGCGGCAGCCGGGAATAAGGGAACATCCGAGGAACGCAAGAGCTCCCCTGGAATGTCAAGGAAGGGCACCGACCCAAGAACCGAAGTCATCCGAGAGAACGCCTTCCTTCCAGGACTGCACTAGATCCATTTATTCATTCACTCATTCATTCTGCGGATGCATGCCTGACACCTGATCCATAAGCTATATTGGGAATAAAGATTTCCTATTAAGCCATACTTCCTAAATAAGCCATACTTCTTGATAAAAAGGTGCATAACTAAGAGACATGTGGGGGCCATTTGGGTCCAGCCATGTTCATAATATTACTCCTTCAATGTTTTATTTATTTATTTACTTTGAATTTCCACAACTTGTGGTGCTAGTAGTAAAATTTCAGATCTTTTGTGTGTGTGTGTGTGTGTGTGTGTGGTATTGGATATTGAACCCAGATGCATTCTAACTCTGAGCTAAACCAACATCCCTATTTTATTTTTTATTTTGAAACTGGGTCTTGCTAAGTTGCTAAGGCTAGCCTCAAACCTGCAAGCCTCCTATCTCAGCCTCCCAAGTACTGGGATTAAAAATGTGCACCACCATGCCCAGCTACGATTAAAAAATATTTTGAAGATCACCAATTTGATCCAGGTCACATAGTAAGTAGACAAGTGAAGATGTTCTTTGCCCTTTGGCTTTCAAGGCCATGTGCACTGCAAAATGCATCTCTAGAACACTAGGAGAGGCAATCTTGTTCATGGATAGTGTACTTCTTTCTGTCCCTTCCACATCTAGCACCAGAGTCTGTACTGTAGCTAATAGTCTCTCAGCCTTGATTAGATTTCCTGATTGGAATGCTGAAGCTCTTACTCAAGCTCCCTTGTGGATTTAACCTCCTCTCAGCAGCCCTTCTATCTGTGTGCCAGCAAGGCAGCTCCTGTCTTCCTTGTTCTTATTGTTCCTACACCTGCACCCTCCTGGTCTGCCTAGTATCTTTCTTCTGACAATGGTTCCATGGTCCTGGAACTAGAGGGTGACTTTCTCTGTTGAGGGTCCACGATGATTTCGACACACCTCACCTTCAATATTCAACCACACAGCTAATCCCAGCGTGGTACCTCGCAGGCATGTATCTCTATTTCTGCCCATGACATCTTCTCTGCCCTGAATGTCCTTCCCTCGCTTTAGGGACCTCTCAACTTTTCCCTCAATATTAGGCCCAAATAATGCCACCATGAATCCTTCCTTTTACTCCAAGAAGAGGTAAAAGTTCCCAAGATTTGTGATTGGTCCATTTCTCTATGAACGGAATACACTGACTTGTTTATGTGTGTACTTTCACCGTATGGTGAGTGTCTAGATTGAAGAGTTCACAGTATTTACCTTGGCATCCTCAGCCTGGCTCATGGGAAAACGTTTCTGTTGAATGTTTGGATAAAACTTAAAAGGTCTGACAGACTCGCAGGGAGCTGACACAGCTATCCTCCAGTGTCTGCATTCCCCTGAAACCAGAGGAAGGCATCCTTCTCAAACATAAACAGAACAGGCAGACACAAGCATCACTCAGTTCATGTTTACAATCAACAGCGGTGCATGTCGATTGTCTTCTCCCCCCGAAATAGAGGGACAGACAGACAGGGTTTACATAGGATGCCCTCACTCCCTTCAGGCGGTTCCATGCTTATTTTCCCCTTTTATGCTGCAACTCTGGTCAGATGTCTCAGGGTCCAAGGTCAACCTCATCCTCCCCTACCATGGTGCATCTGGATCCTTCCCAACGATGGAGCACCCTTGCATCTTGAATCCCCTCAATCTATTCTAAGAATTCTTCAGAGGATCTACAAAGCAAGCCAGCAAGCAAACAGATATGCATGTGATTATATCACTTCCCCAGCATAAGTAATATGATGTCTCCAGGACAAAGCCGTAATCCTCTAAATGCCTTCTATGGCTCTTCATGATTTAGCTGTTACCACCCACCCGAGGGTCCCCTTTCTCCATCCTCTCTTATCAATGTTGCACGTTGTCACTAGACATTAATATTCTGAGTTCTCTGAACATCATCATCTGTAATCTTAGCCTTTAAACAATAGACTTTATTTGATAAAGCGCTTTTAGATTTACATGTTGAGCAGAAAGTATAGAGTTTCCTTAAACCCCTTTCTCACCCAGACCCCCCAGTTTCCCCCGTTACCAATATTTTACAGCAATGTAATGCATTACAATTGATGAACCAATATTAATACACTGTCATTAGCTGACGTTCACAGTTCACCTTCAAACTCATGCTTTGCATTCTGCAGTCCTTTGACTGCCTTTCCCTTTGCTGCCCCAGGGTATAGGGGACACTTCCCTCTGTTCTTTATTTGATTCAACCTTACTTCAAGTATCAATTTAGATGCCACCTCTTCCAGGAAGCCTCTGATGGTACCTTACATTGCTAGAGAACACCTAGATAAGAAAAGGTTGTTTAAACTTTTTTTTTTATACTGGGGATTGAACCCAGGGGTATTCTACCTCCAAGCTACCTCCATCCCTTTTCAATTTTGAAACAGAGTCTTGCTAGGTTGCTGAGAGTCTTGCAAAGTTGTTGAGGCTGGTCTCGAACCTGTGATACTCCTGTTTCAACCTCCCAAGGTTTTAAACTTACTTTAAATAAGCAAACTTTCTATGCTCTGCTGCTCCCTTATTACCTTATTTTAGCACTTAGGTCACTGCATTTTAATACCACACTCACTTTTCAGTGATGTTCTTAAGGGTGTGGGTCATGTCTTGCTCATTCTTGTGTTTCATGGTGCCTTATAGGATATCTAGCAAGGAGTAAATCATATTTTTTGTTGTGGTTGACTAGATAAATCAGTTATCTTTTGTTTTCTCTCAGGACTTACTTGGAATCTTTAACCACATGAAATTAAATTTGACTGAGATTTATAGCAAAATGTATTCTAGATATGGTTGGAACTAAATTCCTTAGCTAAAGTGTCTACAGAGTGATTCCCGCTCCATCTAACTGCTACCTGGACCCAGGGCCAGTAATAAGTGAAAAGGGTTGAAAACCCACAGCTAGGCATGATGGCCTACACCTATAATCTCAGTACTTGGGAGGCTGAGGCAGGAGGATTGCAGGTTCCAGGCCAACCTCAGCAACTTAGTGAGGTCCCTTAGCAATTTTGCAAGGCCCTGTGTCAAAATTAAAAAAAACAAAAACAACAACAAAAAAAACCAAAATAGAGCTGGGGATGTTGCTTGGAGGTAGACTCCTTCTGCGTTCAACCTCCAATAACAAAGGAAAAATAAAAAGAAAAAAGAAAGAAAGAATACTCACACCATTTTGGATCTAAACCTCTCCCTTGTGTAAAGGAGATTTATTTTCCTTTACTTACTGTATTCTTGTAAGAGAAACATCAAAGGCATCAAAGTGCTAAAGGGCGGTTGTCTTGTGAAGTCACTGATCATGTTATAGTGCATAGCAATGTATTTCTTTTTCCCTTCTCACTCTCCCTTTGCAGGAGACAGGACCACAAGAAGACCATGCACATTCTCACCTTGGTTTGTCCTTGACCTATGCATGACAGATGACTTGGCAGGAGATGCTGTGATAGGCCAGTCACATCTTTTCTCTAGAGACCGTAAAACACACTTTACATCTTTTGTCATCCTTAGTGATCTGCGAGTGTAAAATTAAAGATGCCTTTTGGTTATTGAACATCCTCTTGAGCTGTGAAACATTCTTATCTCAAAATTAATTAGCGTCGAAGGGAGAACATTAGACTTCAAAATACTAATTCATCTTACAGGAGAGCATTGCCTTTGTCCTGAACGTTTTTAACTATTGTATCTTAAAAATAATAAAGATCCATGGCATGAAAAATCTGTTAGAGGAGGCAAAAGGGAAAATATACCACAAATTTGAGCTGGCCCCATGCTAGGAAAAGCTGTACATAAGTCCAACTGGGACGTGGGTTCGAGGCCAGCCTCGGCAACTTAGCAAGATTCTGTTTCAAAATAAAAAATAAAAAGGGCAAGAAGTGTAGCTCAGAGGTCCCCTGAGTTTAGTCACCAGTAACATGTACACACACACACACACACACCCATCAAATGAGGAGTTAGAAATGGCTAGACAGTTTAGGGCAGAGGATTTATGAACACAAAGTGTTAAGGAAAACAATCTGTAAAAAAGAAGAGTAACAGGGAAGGTTAACAATATAAAGGGATGAGGATGCTGGGTGTGGTGGTACATACCTATAATCCCAGTACTTGGGAGGCGGAGATCGGAGGATTGCAGATTTGAGGTCAGCTTCAGCAACTTAGTAAGGCCCTCCACAACTTGGTGAGACCCTGTTTCAAAATAAAAAGTAAAAAGGGCTGCAGTTATAGCTCAGAGGTAGAATACCCTGGGTTCAATCTCCAGTATCATCATCATCGTCATCAATGACAATGGCCAGTCAGGGAGAGTACAATTAAAATGAAATTCCATCCCCTCCCATGGGCCAAAGTCCAAAAACAACCAGGGTGAGCAAATTCCAAGAGTAATCGAGGGGGATGTTAAAGGAGACAAGGGACACAAGGAAGGGAGGAGGGTTACACCAGATGATAAGAGCCTGCCAATCTACAAAGACATCAGAAGGAGGAATGAGAGAGATTCAGATTAGGGATTGAAACTGGACCATGGACACTGGGTCCCAGGATCAAAATCTGACCAATCAGGGACAGATGAGGAAACAAAAAAAACCCCTATGGGGGTTACTTTGCCTCTCTATTTTTTCTTAAGATAAACTTTCATACTTCAATGCCTAACCTTCTCTTGTCTGCCACCTCTTTTGTTGACTTCCTCAGACAAGTACTCACTTAGAGAAAAGACACTGGGATAGAAGAGACTATGCACATACAAAAGTGTGACAAGGCCAGCAGGCTTGGAGAGGAGAGCAAAGCAACAGGTGTTCAAATAAAAGAACCATGCGCCCCAGTTAGTACCCAACATATCATTATCAAATAAATTTATGAGACAAAGGAGCTAACCTAATTCAATAAGGTGCCATATTTAAAGGTTTTCAGGAATTCAACCCTGACTTTGGGCCACCCATGAGTTAACTTGTTACATAAATTACTTCTTTATTTTTATGTCCCCGCATTTTTATCCTCTATCCATTGATGAGGAAGTTGTTATTCACACATGGTTATTAATCTTCTGATTGATACACTGAGTTGAGTATTCAGGATTCCACCCCCCCCCTTCTGAGTCTAGTCTGTTTTCTTAATCACAGCTTCAGGCTCCTCTGGATGACATAATTTCCTACAGTGGATTATTAGTTATATGTATTTGCAGTTATGAATTCTAAAGCATAACACAGAGAGTCAACATGGTGGAGTTAGGTCCATCTATCCTCTGTGTCTCACTCCTGTTAAGAAAGGCCGTATAATCAGCATCTACACTTCCACCTTTCCAAAGGTGCCTGTCACTGACTCTATGTTCTGATCTAGGAATCAGTAAACATTTTGGGAAGGAGAACAACAGTAAATACTTAGGTATGGAGGTCAGAAAGTCTCTGATATCAACTACTCATCTTCTAACTAAAGCTGCCACAGACAGCATGTTAATGAGTGAAGGGGTTTGTATTCCAATAAAAATTTTATTGTATTTATTTTTTTATTTTATTGTATTAGTTGTACGTATTTGCGAAAACAGGCAGTGGTTGGGATGTGGCTATTGCAGGGAAGTGTGACAATCCTACTCTATGGCTTTCAAGGCAGAGTTTTTCAAACTATTTTGACCACAACCCAGAGCTACAGCTGCTGAATAACACTATTCATATCTGTCCATATTATTTACGATTGACATCAGAAGTTCTTAGTAAAGACTTCAGTACCTCTATTCCCAATAATTTATTTTGTTCATTATTTCATTAGAAGAAAAAAATGCATTCCTGAACCATTAAGTTGATTTCAGAATCCACTAATTGGTCTTGGTTGACACTTTGAACCCCCCCAATATTATGAAGATTAAAAAAATAAACCTCTGTATCATAGAAAATTTGCATCTAAAATTCTAAGTTATAGAAAGTCAAATCTTGGATCTGGATTTTTCCTTAGAATGTCCAACATAATTGCTTATTCAATGAATAATTGATGGACTAAATCAAAGAAATCCCCCCTTTCTACAGGGAAGATATTACAACCCACAGTTCAGAGAAACTCAACTCTTCTGGTGGGATTTTAAGTTTTAATATTGGTATGCTTACAGCTTTGTTTAAGTAACCTTCCTAAGCCCTGCAAGTCCAGTTCTTTCACTCAACATCCACTTGTGCATTTTCCTCTAGGTTGAAAGCATCATGCTGTGCAGTGAGGAGACATGACCACAAGTCACCCTGAGTGTGGGAAGGGAAAGTGAACTGGAAGCACAGGTGTGCTGCGTTGCAGGAAGCAGAAAGGTTCACAGAAACAAAGAGACACGGCATCTAGGTCAGGCTGGGTTTCTTTATACATAGCCACATTCTTTTCATAGGCTTTGTCTAAAACTAAGGGATTGGAAAAACAGATTAAACATTCACTTTTTAGGATTACTTGAAGGAGTTCTTTAAACACTGAAGAATAGAATAAATTGCACACTGTTTTCCTCTCTGAAAACACAGAGCTAAATGTCACAGTCCAATTTCGAAATTGTATACTTCACAGGTTGTCAGATATGTCTGTCTATCTCTGCTTTCAAATTGTTAGACATATTTCTACCTATTTGTGTTTATCTATATATTCTTTATCTCTCTATATAAATTAAATCAGCTACAAACCTATGAAGACACATATAAATAAATAATATTCACATATGGGTAGCTACCTTTATATGGTAATTTGTTGTGTGTATTCCTATAGAAACAACATATACTCTTTTACACACACACACACAAACACACAAACACACACACACACAAATGCACACACATTGCTACTTTTGTAGCCACAGTGCTCATATCAATGGCCTAACTGTGATTACTTTAAAGAGTGATACAGGAACTTTGAGGAAGTACTTTGCAAAAGCATTAATATCAAATAATATTAAATAATTTTGCGTGGCACATTTATTTCAAATTTTCAAAATGCTTTCTCAGATGCAAGAATTGCTGATATACCCAAGACTGTTTGACCAGAAAATTATAATTTGAGATCTTGCTTTGAGTACTTTAATAGCCACTCTTTTTTTGCCTCAAACAACACTCTCACCTGGAAACTACCAGCAGAAAGTAGTGTGTCCATCACCCATTCATAAGGAATGCCACATTTAGCAATGAAAAATATAGCTTGCCCAATTAACTTGAATTCCAGATAAATTGCAAATCACATTTTACTACAAGTGTATCCTATGCAGTACTTCAGGCATATTTCTACTAAAAATTCATCATTCCTCCCCAATTCAAATTGAACTGAATATCTGCATTTTGTCTGGTAATCTTACCCATAAAACAATCCTGAATATGGAGATAAGAGTTGAATACTTTGAAAGTAAGGGGAGCTTATCAATATTCTTTGCAAACAAATGAAACTCTCCCATGGTGTCAAGAGTTCTGATTTTTAAACATTTTTCCCAGCTATACTGAATATAATAGACAAATAAAGCAAATATATATATATAAAATATTTAAGGTGTACAATGTGGTGATTTGATATATGTGTACATTAAGAAATGATTACCAAAGCCAAATTAACACAACTATCACTACACATGGTTACCATTGTGTGTGTGTGTGTGTGTGTGTGTGTGTGTGTGTGTGTGTGTGATGAGGATACTCAAGATTTGTTCTCTAAGCAAATTTCAAGTACACAACACAGTATTATTAAGTGTACACCATGATGTCCATTAGATTCCTCAAAGCTTAGTTATCCCATAACTGAAAGTTTGTAGCCTATGAACAGAATCTCCCCGTTTCTCTCACATACCAGCCCACAAAAACCGTCATTCTACTCACTGCTTCAATGAGTTTCCCTGTTTTAGATTCCGGTTAGATGTAAGATCATGTGGTACTAGTCCTGTGTCTGGCTCATTTCACTTAGCACAGTGTTCTCCAGGTTCATCCACATTGTCATAAATGGCACTGTTCTTCCTTTTCTCTTTTTTTCCTTCTCCCTTCCTCCTTTCTTTCTTTTTTTAAAAAATTATTATTTTTCTTTTTTAATTTATTGGTGCATTGTAATCATATATCTTGTTAAAGTCCAGGGTGACAGAGGCACACATGCACAGAGTACTCACTGAGCCCTCTGCTCGTTTCCACCCATTCCCTCCCCCATCCCCCTTCCCGTGCTCACCATAGTGATTGCCTTTGATGAGTTTGTATCTGACAATCATGACCATGAGGTGTTTCCCTCTTCCCCCCTCCCATCTCCTTCAGTTAGGTCCCCTTCTTCACTCAAAGTTTCTTCTCCTTTATCTGGAGTCTCTCCTTTCTTTTTGATTCTTGTTGCATTTATTAAAATAGGCCTCCTTTTCTTTGAAGCCCACAGAGTTGTGCTTCATAAATTATTTTTGTTTCTCCATTGTTTTGCTGTGGCTTAAATCTAACTTTAGTATGAAATCTGCATATTAGAGGACAACATTTTTTCTCTGGGAGATGTTTGAAGTTTAAGGTTGGACTGGGCTGTGGTTTTTAAGAGGACAATCATTGCCCAGTCTGAAGCCATCGGGGCAGCCATTAGTTGCTCATTAGTCTCATTGCATTCAGTTTTGGTCTCCTGATCCTTCACAGGAAAGCACTTAGTATGCAACCTTCCTAGTCCCTTCTCGGTTCATTAATTTCAACCATAATCTTATGCATTTGAGCACTGAGCTTTTACCAGGCGCTGTCAGGATGAGCTGCTCAGGCAATAAATCCAATGAAGTCATTTCCCAAGGTGTAGAGATGTCCCTAAGGAGCACGCGGTCCTGTGGTTAGGATGCACCTGATCCTGTTGAGGTTGGAAGCTGACAGCAATGAAGGTCTTATTTTTAGCTTTCCTAATAGATACTTGAACACGGTAAGAAAGGTTGGTTTGAGGTGTCTTGTTTCTCCAGGGGCACATGGGTTTTTAGAAATCATACTCCTGTTTTGTCTACTGGGGCTGTTATAACAAAGACACTGCAAACTGGGTGATTCATAGAGGATGAACATTCATGTTTCACAGTTCAGGAAGCTGAGAAAAGTCCAAGATCACAAGGCCCACAGATTGCTCGTCTGGTGAAAACTGGCTCTCCCAGAGGGGCTATTCTCTCACAGTGACTTCACACGGTGAGAGGGTCCCCTTTCAGTTCCTATTATAAAATCCCATCCCAATGGCCCCCTCCTAATCCTATCACCTTTGCAGTTAGGAATTTAATATATGAATTTCTGGGAAACAAAAATGGTCAGACCAGCACCCTTAACATGTTTGAAAGCAATAACAGCACTGTTGATTAATGCTTCTCAGTTTGGAAGACAATCACATGACCATCATCTCATTTGAGTATCAAAACAACATTATTCTAAGTTATCATACATGAGGTGAGATTAGGGGACATTGTATTTGGACTTGCCCACGACCACACATTCTCTGCCACCTAAAGTTTCTATTGTTTGTAGAGCCATTCAAAGTATACTTTTTTTTTGTGGTACTGGGGATTGAACCCAGGGTCCTTCTACCTCTGATCTACACCTCCGGCCCTATTTTATTTTTTTTTATTTTGAAACAGGGTCTTGCTAATTTGCGGATGACCTCACTAAGTTGCTGAGGCTGGCCGCAAACCTGCAATCCTTCTGTCTCAGCCTCCCAAGTACTGGGATAAAAAGCGTGCTCCACCACGTCCAGCACAAAGTATACTTTCTATATCAAAAACTATCATTTCAATTTAATTTCTCACATTTCAGAATTTTTACCTAAATTTATTGTACAAAGTGAGTCAGATGCCAATTAGCTCCAACTCTAATAGAACTGGGGGGAATAAATTTAACAATTAATAGATACCATTCACTGAATGTGTAAAATAGCGCTTGACAGCTGTAAAGTTTTCCAATTTTTTTTTTTCTCAGTACCGGGGATTGAACGCAGGGGCGTTCTACCTCCGCGCTACACCCCCGGCCCTATTTTTTTATGCTTTATTTTTGAAACCGGGTTTCACGAAGTTGCAGAGGGCCTCACTAGGTAGAGAGAGAGAGAGAGAGAGAGAGAGAGAGGAGAGAGAGATCGATCAATCGGTCAATCGTGCGCGCGCGCATGCGCGCTGAGGTTGGCCGCGAACCCGGATCCTCCGGTCTCCGCCTCCCAAAGTACTGGGATTACAAGCGTGCGCCACCACGCCCGGCTTAAAGTTTTCCAATTTTATTGATGAAGAAAGTGAAGCCAGTTAAGAGGGATAGAACCACGTTCCTCTGGTCTCCAAAACATGTGTCTCCCTGCATGGTTTCTTTTGCAAGATTCTGTTCAATAAAGATTATTGAGGCCCGGTCCAGGTGCTGCCTAGACAAGAATAAACACCATTGGCAGGTTTTCTCTTATCATGGAACCTTTATTTTCCATAAAAAGCAAGTATATTTCTATCATTGTGAACCTCATTACGATGTATACAACTACAATGCCTCAATTTAAAAATATTGTCAAATAAAAATTTTCTAGAGAAAAAACTGAAAAGCAAGACATTCACGAGAAAAGATACAGTAAGTATAAACTGTGATAAGTGTGGTGAAATTCAGGTAGTGATTTAGAGTATAGCATGTTGACCGGGAGGGGGAGGCTACCCTCTCCATAGTGTTGTTGGGAAGGGGTCTGGATTAGAAACCTGAAAGGCAGGAAGGATTCAGTAACATGAAGAGCATAGGATGAGGATTTCCAGCGGAAATGTATGCTGAGTCAAGAAAGACAACAGCATTTTTGCAGGACTGACAAGAGATACAGGAAGGCTATGGTGCAGAGAAGCAGGAGTAAATGTACAAACTGAAGGCAGAGGGTGGCGAAAATGTGTTTCATCAGGTAGAGCCCACAGGTCATTGCCAGATGTATATGAAATGTGTTTTAACTTAGGAACTTACTAGAGGGTTTGGAGTAGAGGGGTGACATAATGGAGTGGTTGCAAAACTTTCCTTTGAGGCTCAGCTGTTTATTAATTTAGAGAAAGACCCCAAGTTTCACTAAACTTACTGGGTTCTGTGTTAGAAAACTTGTGTGTGCCCTTTCCTTGGCCATGGGAGGACTGTGGGGAAAATGGGAAGTTGGTAAGAGGAAGCTTTCCTTCATCATCATCCATCTGAAGAAGGGAAAACTTACTTTGCAGAGTCATAACATAACACTAATGTGGGCAAGGGATCTAGTGTGGCATGGTGATATACAATTT